>JBBPTJ010000187.1:0-20105 GCA_038094035.1 Pulveroboletus aff. ridleyi
CACAAACTAAGGGAGTTTGGGAGGTATGGGATAGAGTTGCAAAGGTGTGGAAAGAGATAGAGCCAGAAGTGTGTCAGGGGTTGATTGAAAGTATGCCTAGAAGGATTGAAGCAGTGATCAAGGCCAAGGGAGGCCATACCAAGTACTAAGACTCAGTTTAGTATGTTTTTGAAACACACTCACATAATTGTCCTAATGAGTGTCAGTTTTGAATTGTATATATCTCTATGGTTTCTGATCTGAATTACATAATTCTTTTACTGGTAGTTAGCCCCGAGTAAGCATGTTTATTCATACACTAACACTTTGTTGATATTTGCTTGTGTTCAGAAGTTATTTAATAAACAATCAAAATATGTGAAACATTGGGACAATTTTGTGAGTCACTGTATATGAAGCTGACACTCACAGCCTTTCTCCCAGACTGCTGTGGGCATTATTGAGGATCATCTGACTAAGAAGATCAAGATAAACAGGGCAGAGGGTGAGGAAAACATACAAGAACGGAACATGGGAGAGCCGATCAAGGTGATAGTATCGACATCACTCACCAGACATGCAGTGACCTCAAGGAGGTCTCATAAGGGAGCTAATGGAAATTCAGTTGTCATCAAAGCTACTAAGGGTGACCTCCCCCCACTCATGCAGAACAATGCTGAAGACAAATGGACTACAATTGTCCTACCTTCTCTCATCTTGTGGTATGGAGATGAGAAAAATGTATGGACCATCAAACCAGCTGGCCTCTCATGTGTTCTTGTGACTATCATGGGGAAGATTTATCCTATGTATGACAAGCTCAATGAGATCAAATATAGCAACCCTCTTTACACATTGGTACATATCAAGCAGTCATTAGCCATTTCAGATTTAATGGTACATTGGTGGCTGTATGTACAGGCCCATCAGTGTCTTGTCCATTGGCACAACATAATTGCAAATGTTGCAGGCAATATTGTAGTAAACTTCCTGATCAGTAGTCTAGCAGATGGTCTAACTGCCCAGAAACTTGCAAACTTTTTGTTGGACAACATTGCATTTGCCTATGAAGATTTTGAGGCCTGCAACCCAAAAAAAGCTTTTCAGTCAAGCCTCCTCCTCTTGGTTCTTGCTATGACACACCTGCAGGACATGATTGGATGGGTGGAAATTTCTGGTCTCGGGCTTCCAGACAAATGCAATCATGGGATGAGGGGCACACTTGCACTCTGCATGGCAGCCATAATTAAAGTTTTCCCACCCCACCACAGAAGTTGTATGCTAACACATATACAGCTGGAATGTGCACTGAGACTAGCCACTGCAGAAAAGCTACAGCTTACTGATCATGCTGAAAACCTTAGGCAGAGCCCACAACTGGAAGGTGTGGTGGACAAAAACCCTGACAAGGAAGACTTGGATCCACCTACCAGTACTAATAGTGCGAATGAGATCAAGACCATCAGGCAACAGGGCAAGCATGCAAATCTTAAATAGCCCCAATCACTAAACAAGGCATCTGGGAGGGTTAGTACTAAATGCACCGCATTCTCTCAACAGAACTGGGATGGTCAGACAGCCTTGTACTTCTGTTCTATTGCCACCTGAAGTGCCAATGATCTCGGCAACATCGTTGTGGGAGCACTTCATTGGCTTGCAACTCATGATTCTCCCATCAACATGCCATCTACCTCAGATGCCAGTGGATCTCAAGCCACCAGAGATGAGTTTGACCCATGAGCTCAGATGTGTAAGGTCTCAGATATTTTTTGTCTTTTATTGGCTGGATAATCTCACTAACTTCATATCCTTGGGTTTACTCATACAGAATTGCAGTTTTCTCCTGACACTGTAGATCACAGGCTGGAGTCCCTGACATCACCTTCAAGCTACTGCATCTGATAACACTGTTTTGGTATCTTTTCGTCTCTCTTATTTTCTTGATACCCGCCTCTACATCTATTCTCTGGTGCTATTGACTCACAAGTCATTCATTTATGCTTTGTTTAGGTTCACTTTCATCTCATTGCTTAGTACCCCACCATCACTATTGAACCATTCATTTTAGCTCACTCATTTGTTTATGCCTTATTTAGGTTCACTATTTACCTTGCCGCTTAACCCACTATTGCTTTGCTGTTCACCTTTCTATCAAACCACTCGTTTAATCAGTCATACCACTCCTTTCTACCATCTACTCTTAAATGCCATACTTGGCATGCAATTCTGCCACTTTTTTGGACACCCTTTTTGTCACTTTTTGATTAGACCAGGTACTACTTTTAGGTAGTAAACTGGATACTTTTAATTGATTTTGTTCCCTTTTATGCTTGAGAGACTGTGGAAAAGTTGCAAGAAAGCATCAAGAGTGCCATTAAAAGCACATTAAAAGAATTGAGATCTGCTTTTAAGGGCCTATTTGTGCTTTTTGTTACGAATCCCCTTGCACCTAACTTTTACTCACGTGCTCTTTCCTTCACTTTCCTTCATCCTCATGCTCCTTATGTCATGTGACCTCCATGAGGCCAATCACATGACTGATCACATGATGAGTCCAGACTCTGACATCATCTATGACATCATGCCTCAAGGTTGCCACATGGCAAACCCTAGACTACCCTAAACCCTCTATCTCCATTGGATCTCCATGGCAATCCTGCCACCTCCTAGATCTCCCAATCTGATCTAATCTCCCTCTGTATCCATTAGTATATATTGGATCACAATCCTGATCCTCAGATCTCCAATCCTATCTCCTAGGACTACAATCTAGATCTCAGGGCTCACCTCCTTGTAGCCTGTAGCTCTTAATCTCCGTCCTTCCATTCCTTTCATTACACTTACCATAGTACATTCTTTACCATGTATAGTAGTATATAGCTTGGTCTGTGCATGGACCCAGGCAATATATAAGGCCAGTGGCCTAAAGCTGGGAACCCCAGCTTTAGCCACTTGTTGATTGGCTCCTCCTCTGTCTGCTAAGGGCTTGACCTTTGGGTCTCATCCCTTGTTCCTTATGAAGGCTCTATGATGGTTCCTGCTCTGGCTAGCCCTCGATATGGGCATTCCTTCCTTCTGCCAGGTAGCTCCATCATCAGCTTTCTCTCTCTAGGGTTATGGTTTGGTCCAGCTAACAGTTAAGGTTTGGTTTCTCAGTAAACACGGTGAGCCATTCACAATACTTTTTAGCTGTATGCTAGAAGATGCTAAAAGTAGTACAAAATTGGACTAAAAGCTAAAAAAGCAACTTGTGAATTTACTGATGATGCTTTGAGTCAATGCACAGAGACTTGCTCAGCAGCTGGCACTATTTACAAATCTTTGTTCCATAAATTCATTGTTGCAGGTGTGTCATATCCATCAATCTGGAACTTCAGACTTAACTCCAGACCCAACTCCAGACTTCTTTCCTGCGACCTCTGGTGCATTCTCAATGAGTCCATCCCTGACACTCCAGACCCTCTGTATTTAGTATTCCTTGTTCTTAGTGTCACATTTCATTCTTTGCTTACAGTACATAGCCACTAGCTTCGTCCCAGTTCACCCTTTGTCCCTGTGCTCCACTTAGGAGCACAGCTCCGGTACACTTAGCATCTGCACTTCAAATTATTAGTAAAACCTATGTTCTACTCCCATATATAAGTCTCCACACTTGTAGTAGATACTCCAGTTTGAATATCAACTTGGACAGTCCCCCAAGCTCACTCTGACCCCCTTGAGTCTCTAAGACTCTCTTCTGAATCATCCTTGATCTTCATTGCTTGCAACAAGGTCAATCCGACTTCTTCCACCCATTCCAAAATTACAGGACATCCCCAGAGTTGTGACAAGGGCACACCACACACGGTGAAGCCAAGTCCTGCTCGAACTTTGGAGTTCCAGAGTTATCTCCCAGAGACCCTGGTTCTAACAAGGTGGACGAATACCATGTCAGTGGATTACACAGGGCACCAAAGGCAGCAACATCCCACAGTTATCTACCGAGTTACTGAAGACTACCATTCTTTCCACAGCTACCCTAGATATGTTAGTGACAAAGCAACCTCCCTATTTTTGGCTTCCTCCTAGCACCAATTTCCCTGGCATCGACAGCACTCTCATACTCAAAAACCAGATTATTGTCTTTCAAGTGACAATCAGAGTGAGTCATAAATCACCCATCAAGGGGTTGCAGAAGTTATGAAGCAGCCTACCAATCAATTTGAAGGATGTCCCATGGAGAGTTGTGTTCATTGGGCCAGATGCAGACCAAGTGCAGCTTGTTGCAAAAGGGGCTGGCAAGCTATGCTTCCCAAAAGTGAGCCACATCGCCATCGAGTGGTCAGCAATGGACCTGATTCAAAAAAAGGTTCATTTTGAGTTTGCTGATTTATGGGAGTTCTTCTGACTTGCTTGTTAGCAATTGTAACAGTGCCAGGCACCAGTCCCTGACTCTGAGACCGGAATCATATCAATGTTAAGGATTAAACCTAACAAGAAACATTGGCATTGTCATTACCATACACAATTGTTTAAACCCAGAAGATAACCTAGACATCATCTTGCAGTCAAAGTCACCCAGACATTGGAAACCATCTCATAGTCAAAGTCACTAGCGACAGTAACTTTTTTGGTGGGTGACTGCCCACCAAGATCGTCAGTCACACTTCCCATTCTCTTCTTCCCTTTGTTTGCCACCAGGGACTCCTTGGTGTATGTGTGATATAGAAGGAACTTCATGTGGTTCAGCATGAGTTGGTAAATACAGGAGCCATTTGTGTTTCTGTCATTGTTTCGGTTGTTAAACTTGCCAGAAATATTCCACCTTGATGAATGAAATAAAATATAGTCAGACACTAAATTCTGCTTGTCAAGTACACATTAACTTACAGTTTTATAATGACTTCAACTTCAACAACTAGACCATCCCTACATTTCACTTTGTAATTGGCAGGGCTGATCTGCATGCCACAATTGTCAAAGATGTTTGGGATAGTAACCTTTGTATCTGACAGATTGGGGAGTGCTCCCAACAGGCTGGCATAATGCCCTTGGGGATCAGGCAGCTGATTGATGTTTATGAAAGGCTTATCTATACCACAAACTCAAATGAGATAGAGTCAGGAGTTGAGAGGAAAAACACACCAGACAGTCTGCTGGATTCTTTTCCTACAGATGTTGACATTTCCCATGCTTGCTTAGCAGCCAGTGCTGCCCAGGCTTTGCTCAGGCTGAGTGAACCTGCAGTACCTGTCTTGGTATTTGATGCTATAAATATCTGGCAAACAACTGTACAATGTACCTCCAATGTCATTGAGTGAGATGGCAGGAGTGACAACTCTCTCAGTGGTTGGCAGTCCTTGAAACAATACTTCAGTTATTACAATCATTGAGAAATAATCACCATGTCCGGGGTCATAGGAATGCCAGAATGGGACAATAAGTGGCTTTTTATATCTGTCTTGTCCATGTCAGGTGATATCCAATCCTTTCAGAGTAATTTCTGCTTACCAGAAACAGAGCACATGGCCTCGTGTTTGCTAAATAAGTGCATCAATGTTTGCAATGCCATGGTAGAACACTTGATGGCTTTGGGCAGGCATTCATCATCATCATCATCGAGAGATCTGAGCTCAAACTGCACATGGGCCCTCCTGAGTGCAGTGATGTCAAACTGCCACAACAAAAATTAGCAAATATGACAAGTACAGATCTATAAAAAAAACATATCCCATTGGTAGAAAGGTTAAAGTAAGGCCCAATTTTTCCAAACTGGCCTTGACAGTTTATCCTTGTAGGAAACCACATCACAAGAGCATCCCCAGTAACCCGAGTCCAATAATTAGCATTATTGGGCATAATGTGTTTAAGAGGACACGGGTTGTTGTCAGGTGTGAGATTTTCAATGAGATTGTGAGATGTAACATTTGGATGGTGGATAACATGGAGTACAGAGTCGAATAGAGGTGAAGTCACAGTATCGGTATTGTTGGTTACAGGATTTCCTGGAACATGGTTGAACACACCGGTTTCTGTAGTTATAGCGACAGTTGAAGAGGTCTTGGTAGCAAAACCAGACATTTCAGAAGTCAGAAGTCTTCATGAGGCCAAGCGTGGGGGACTGAGGGCATTTACCAGGGATGTGGTGACAAGTTTCATTCACAACAGAAGACACAGAGAGAGCTGAAGAGGAAAGGGGGGAAGAGGATGAAGTGAGAAACATTGTGACAAGCACAAGCAAAAAAGTAAGCCAAAGCTGGAGCGGGGCAAGGAGAGGGGAAAATACTACACCTTTTATACACAGGACCAAGGCCAGGATTGGTTTAAGAGGGAACGAAATCAAGCAAGCAGTAGAGGAAAACATGCGCCTTCTGATCGTTGAATTGAAGTAATGTGCAAAGCTTGAAATTGTGAACATCAGGTTCCACAAATGGATTGCCATTGTTGATGTGGCCATCATAGTTCCAAACCTTCCCATCAGCACAAAAACAGGAGGAAAAATGAAAGGAACCAAGGTAGATGACAGCTGTTAGACCATACTGTGCATGGCTGCAGACATGTGGCACCATCACCCTTTTGCTTGGCACCACTGGATGGTGGTCAATGCTTTCAAAGAAAAGCAACAAAGGAAGAGAAGTCAAGCAGACACCATTCCTTGGCATCCAGAGACTGAATGGAGTTTATCACAAACAACTTCAGATTGACAAGTTTGTTATGAATTGCTCCAAAGGTCAAGCCAAGATTGGATATTCAAGTTCTCTGGGCATAATGATGAATTCGCATCTATTCATCGAATGGGAGTACAGAGAACTGGAAGAGAATTTAGGGTTGAAAATGGCATTGGCTCCACAGTGCATATGGAATTCAAGCAAGTGTGGGTGAATCCGATTGAGTGACTAGATAGGGGCATCAAGCAGTCCAGAATGGAAGTAGCTGAAACACCCACTTGACCCACATATGGGAATGCACCAGAATCATGGGCATGGAGTCAATCACAAAACTTGTCTCGATGATCATTGAACAGGCCAGGATCAAAATTGTGATCATCATTCTCCAGGAGTACATCATATGACATAACAAGAAGATTAAGAGGGTTGCCTCTTTCCTTCCATTGTTCCCTTTGGCTTGTATCTGTGGTGCAATAAGTGTAAAATAAAGCCATGAATAGACTGTTGTATGTGCACAACCAATTTGCTGCATTCCAACAACAGCCAGTACTCAGCATAGTCCATACACTCAGATCTGGTAAATGGGGGGGGGGGGGCTCTATCGAGGACATTCATTGTTTCCCTTGTCTTTATTCACTTTCACAAGGATGAGTTGGCAGAACCTGTTACATTATGAACTTGATCATCATCTGAACATTTTCTTTTAATCACAGCCTTGGCTGCTGATGTGCCATCTTTGAAGATGGGTTTCGCTGGTAAGAGCTTTATTGAGTGTTCAGCTTCTGCATCAACTCACCCACATGTATATGGTAACAGATGTAAGTGTTGTGTTTGAGAGCTTGAAAATGTTGAATCTCTGCTACAAGATCAGTGGGAAGTGCTTTATTTAGTTGATCAAGTGTTACCAGGTGGATCAAATTCAAGTCATCCCTTGACCTAGGGCACAAGGCTGCCATGTATGCAGCAAAACCACCTTCAGACAGGTCTATCAAGACCTTCGGTAATGTCTTCCCTTGTGCAAAGTGGCCAGTAACTGTGAACACAGGTTGTATTGGAAGCTGAGATTGAGTGATACGGACCTTTTCTCTTGAACTATCTTCATGGATAAGCTAAGTTGAGAATGTCCAAGTCACCAGTATTATGGGAAATAATTTTTTAGGGAGTCTGGATATTTTGACTTTGCTATTCAGAAACTCAACTAACACACAAGGGAAGTAAGTCAGTCCAATGGGACATATTGAAGTGTAAATCTTTCAAACATACCCCTGTGAACTGTTTGTAATAACGAGGTCAGTAGATAAGTTTTGTGTACAGAGAATTACAGGCATCTCTTCAAACAGGGTGACAGATCCAGGGAGAGACTGTGGAAACAGCATGACATTAAAATTGAGCAGAGTGTGTCACTCCACAAGTGAGAGGCTATGGTAGGAACATTTATCAACCGCCAGGCATGAAGTCAGCTTACCTGAATTACCAGCCAATGCAAGTGCTTTCTCCTTGTTCAACACCTCTCAAAGCCTGTTAGTAGAAATGATCACTGAGGCATGTTGACTTCTTGTTTCACACATATCTATACCATTTGGATTCACAGCTGATTTTAGGACCTGTGAATTGAAAAGGTCTACATCTGTGAGAGTACACTCTCATGTCCATAAGTGTTGGACAGTCTCACCATACTTAGGATCTGATTTCATGCATTGCTGTTCAGTAAGGTTGATGACTGTATTCAAGGCCTTCCAAGCAAATCTTCCTAATCTCTTTCGAATCTTGCCATCTGATTGTCAAGCATATGGTGAAATTGGTGAGTAGAGTGATGTTCCACCCACTGGAGGATACTGATAAAAATCACCTGAAAAGATAACAGACACTCCACCAAACAATATGTCAGGTTTCTCTTTTATGAAACAAAGGGAATGATCTATTTCTGCCAGCAACTCAAGACCAATAAGTGAGACTTCATCAATCAGCAAATATTCAATGTTCATCCATTCTTCTCGTAATTGGGTATGTTCTTTCACAGAAATCAGAACAGTATAGTCTTCACTACTCTCTCCAGGATCACGGTTCCCCTTCCCTTTATTCTTTGACTTGATCTTTATTCCTAGACCCTTATGCACCATCATTCCATTGATTAAGGTAGCCACTGAATCAGTTGGTGCTAGAAACCGGATCATATGACCACATCCATAATATCTCATCATGTCTCAAACAGCATTCACAATGTAAGTTTTGCCTGTTCCCCCAGGACCAGTCATAAGCATGATGAGATGCTGATGATCTTCAGGTACAATTTTTTTGTTGACAAATCTTATAATGAAATCCCCTGAGATGATGCAGAATGCAAGCCACTGCTTCTCATTCAGACTGTGATCTGTGCCAATTCTCTTCACAACATTGATTGTACCTGATTCTTTTTCCAAGGGTCCAGGATGAATCTCTGACAAGTTTTCAGTGGCAGAACAACACAGGACAGATTTGTTGACAGCATATTCAGTCTTTAGCACCATTTCCGCATGTTTACTTACATTTATTAAATCCACTTGTTGATCGGGATTCAGTGCATTCCTCCAAGCAGTAGCAATAGATGCTTCTTGCATCTCAACATGCTTCTTCCATTCAATCAGACGAACTTTTGAGAACTCAGGCAACTCATCCACCACAGGTTGGCTCGCGCTGTCCAATAATTGTGCTACAGTAGAATCTGTTGAAGGAATCCCTTGTAATCACCCTGCAGTTTTTAGTAGAAGGATCAACTATTGCAAACAGAGGTTTTCTTGAGAGTGCCTATCTCTATAGTTCTGTAACTGACATTCTATTTCAACCTGATTATCCTCAGTTCTTTTGTGGTTCTCATTGGATGGTGAATTTTTTAACATCTGCTGTGCTTACTTGCTGTTATGAACCGCATGCAACTAACTTTTATCTTCACACTCTTTTCATCACCTTTCTTCATCCTTATGCTCCTTTCATCATGTGACCTCCATGAGGCTGATCACATGATCAGTCATGTGATACGTCCTGACCCTCGACGTCATCCATGACATCATAGCCTCTAGGGTTACACATTGACAACCCTTAGACTACCCTAACCCTCATTTCCATCGGATCTCCACAGCAATCCTGCCACCTCCTAGATCTCCTGATCCAATCTAATCTCCTTCTCTGTATCACACTGTATTTATCTAGATCTCCATCTCTGTGGATCTCAGGGTTCGCCTCATGGCAGCCTTGCACATCTCATCTCCAACCACACTTTCATTCCCTACCCATGGTCATTACCATCTTACCATATGTAGCATAGCCTTATCTATTACTTCCATGTATAGTAGTGTACTGCTTGGTCTGTGCGCAGGCCTTGCCAATATATAAGGCAGCAGTCCCAGCTGGCTAAACCCCAGCTTTGACCACTTGTCTAGTTCACCCTTTATAGGCCCCTGGGACTTGGGTTAAAACCTCGTCTGCTAAGGGTTCTCCTCCGATCGGCTATGCTGGCACTTGTAGCTCCCCTGCCAGGGTTACAGCATTCCATTCTCTGCCAGCTAGCCTCATTATCGGCTATTAGGTTTGGTTGTTTCTTCTGGCTGAAAGATCTTCCTGTCCCCTTCGATGGCTGCTTGACACAGTCATAACACTTGCAAAGATGGTCAGCATCTCTCTCATCCTCACACTTGTGAACAGCATCCCAATTGGCCATAATAGATTGACTACTGTTTGAAAACAGATATGACTCAAATACACTCTCAACCTGCTCATTGTCCTGGATCAGTGATACATCATAGCTGAAGGGCTTGAAATGACTCAGTGTAAACAATGCCCAAGTGTGCTTATTAATTGATCGCAGAATAGACATACCTATTACACTAGGAACAAGTTCACAGTTGGCATGTATCTCATCAGTATGTTCGACGAGTTCATGTGTCTGATGCCAGGGATGAGCAGGCTTCAATGCATGTCTGTGCAACACACCAAGGTGAGTTTCATAAGTGTTCTTTGTGTATTTGCTACTTGCCTTTGTTCATATTTCAATACATCTACAGAAGTCATAAAAGTTCATCTGCACAAGGCAATCAGCACATTGTAAATAATGGTGAACCTGGTTAGCTTCAATAAGTTTCCCTTCCTTATCAGTGGACACTCAGATATATGAGTACTCAATGCCTCCACTGCTATCATCGCTGCTGTTGTCATCTAGGTCATTGCACACCTCAGATATGGGGATCCTACCTCTCTTCTGGATATATGTAGACCTCACATAAGCTAGCAACAAAGATGACAGCATTGGAACAGTTTGATGGGATGAAATACCATCATCGTAACCTTGTATATAGCAAGCAGCTTGCTGTGTGTGAATCTGCTGCTGTTGGTTGAACTGCAACAAACACTTATGTAATAACATTTTGGTACTCTCAGTCATATGTACATTTTCAGTATTGGCCAGAAGGTGTGCAACAGCTCGAGACAGCAATGACAACATTTCATAGGTTTTCATACCCATTTTTATAATATAATCCAATATATAAAACATTGCTGCCTTTGCGCTCTTACCCAATAATATGCATTTCAGGTCATGATTGTGGTGACAGAAGACAAGGATATATTGGTTATGATAATTAACATTACCATCAAAACACCTGAGCACTATGGAATTGGTATCAGGGTCAAAATGCAATAAATCAACAATATCATGAGAAAAAAGGAAATGGCATCTGCCCTCATTACCATACTTGTGACACACAGGGCGACAAGCATGACACTGTAAGACCTCACCACATTTCTTGACCTCAGTGAGAAAGTCAGATTTCCATTGGGATACCTCTGCATCTGTGAGGCTTCTACCTGCCAGAGGTGGTTTGGGCAGATGTTCCACACAAGGTTCAAACTTGGGATCAACCAAGACCTTGACATCTGGCAGGTGATGATAGATGACATCATCAAAGAAAGTGAAAAACTTCTTTTGAAAGCTAATATCTCCCAGCCGACAATGGAGCTCAGTGGGATTCATACCACCCTTTAACCAGATAAGAAAATGGCCATGGAGTGATCCTTGCTCTGTATACTCACAGGTTCCATAGAAGGCCTGTATACAACCAAATGATTCTCCAACCTGAGAGGATCTGCACTTCTTGTAATCCCAACCTAGTAAATACTCAAAACAACAGCATACTGAGAAATCAAAGAAATCAGCAGCTGCAACTGGATCCTGCACCAAGCAGATAGCACATTTGCAAGCCAAAACTAGTTGAGGGAATCACTCAGACAGATCCATGTTGCTGTCACCATACATTACTTGAAAGACAGGACTGTGGGCAACACTTGGATTGAATGTAAAAAATAGATGTGGCAAACCAAAGTATCCAAAGTAGCTATGTATCTCATTCCAGATATAAATTTTCGAAGCCTCTGAGCCAGGAATCTGAGCAGATATGGTATTAACATACCATAGTAGGTCAAGAGCATTCTTCTCCTCAGATGACATGTCCAAAATACTATTTTCCTGTTCCAAGCAAGAGGTAACACAGTTCAGTCACTCAGGAGATATTTTGTGAAGCTTTTCAGAGACTATACTGAAGTTTGACCACTTGCAAGTGAATGCAGTATGGAAATGAGCAAGGTGATGCTGGTGGATGTTCAGCATAACAAATAGAAAACTCTGATAGTACCTAAATGAGCAGTTCAGGATATTGATCAAGCTCTGAACATGCTGTTGAAAAGTCAGAGCAGTTCATCTGGACTTGTCCTCAAAGCCACCAATGCCATATGGAAAAAGTAGCAGATACATACCAGGGAAAAGATCAGGATTGTTATACTCACTGATCAGCTGTGACCCACAGTGTATGATAAGGTCAGGACCACCTAGAGAGCATGCAGTAAGTTTGCACAAAGCAGCAGCAGTGAATGTCTGACCACTGATTCTGGCACTCTTGGGATCAGAAACACCCATCTTCTCCAGAAACATGAGAGGAACTGAGTTTGATCCACCATGTGATTCATGATGCACGAGCATTGCAGGATGGTCCTCAAAACCTGCAGTCTCTTTATGAAAAACAGTCTTCATATCCAGTTCATGATCCTCGACAACAATTCAGACCAGGAATCACATCATTGTCTGGATACAACTCAAGATTATTGTGACTGAGCAGGATAGTAGCATAGAGATGATTGTGATACTTAAGCCATAATAAAAATTCCCAGATCTTTGCCTTCTGCATGTGAAATGTCCCCCCAATCTGGTTGAGATTGAATTTACTGGGTCCAACAAAAATGATACTCAAGAACCCGCTCACATCTGCTGGGACCTGTGGCAACACCGTGGCAGTGGATACTATATTCATTTCATGAGCACAGGTATTCCCATGAAAAACCTTTGGCTGGGATAGATCAGAAGAATGGAACAGATGCATAATGTGTGCAGTGTTACAATAGATTACACATACTTTCTCCTCCACCCAAGTGAGATCACAGAACACATTGGGGAGTTCACCTCAAAAGAGTCCATTGGCAAGTGCAAATCAGGAAACACATTTCTTTAACAATGCAGCATGACACTCACCACATATGTATGTTCATCTTAGCTGAGTGTTCCATATTAATCTGGACCCTGAGGTGATCTAACATCAGACCATTGATTACACTATTGTTAAAGGTAAATATCAAGGGTTATGAGCAAGGTGGCACGGAGGACAGAGTCTGCGAGTAATGTAGGCTCAGTCGATGCACAGGCAATCGGACTATAGTATTACCTGCGAGTAATGTAGGCTAGGAACATTGTAAACATGGTGATCATAGCATAGCAGATATGGTACTTACCTCAGTTGATGCACAGGCAATCAGACTGAGGTATCAAGGCTAAAAGGGCGGACAACTATATACCTACAGTGACCTCCAAAACTATTGCAATATTTGGTGAATTTTTATTGTTTAAGATATAGAGCATGACAGTGTGGGAATCATGCTTAGTCATAGTGGGACTAAATATAGTGCATGCTCTTGGCTACATGATTGCTCCCTCGGTCATGTGATTTGGCTCAGTGGCTGTGAAGATATTCCAATTTTAAAACAGCAGTACCATTGTAATAGTTTTGCACCTTTTGCTATTTTGAATGTATTAGTACTTGGTATAGCCTCCTTTTGCCTTGAGTACTGCCTCAACCCTTCTAGGCATACTCTCAATCAACTTCTGACACTCCTCAGGTGGTATTTCATCCCAATCCTCCTGAACTCTTTCTCACAATACATGAATACTAGTAGAAGAGTTTTCATAGTCTGCTAGCCTTCTTTTCAGATAATCTCACGGGTTTAGGTCAGGAGACTGTGCAGGCTATATCATAGTCCTGAAATCCTGCTCTTCCAGCCACTTCTTGACCTTTCTGCAGATATACTTAGGATCATTGTCCTGCTGAAAGATGATATCAGAAGAATTAAGACCATAATGCTCCAAGGTATTCTGGAGTTCATCCTTCAAAACTTGAAGGTAAAGGTCTCCATCCATCCTACCATCAATCTTGGCAGCATAGCCAACTCCCTGCCAAGTCATAGAGTCCCATATCATCAAGGAATTACCTCTAAACTTGACTGTTCCTTGTACCACCCTATTACTGAGCCCCTTACCTGCCTTTTTCCACACCCATTTGTGCCCATCTGACCCTAGGCAGTTAATTTTAGTTTCATCAGACCATATCACCTTCTTCCAATCCTCTACAGTCTGATCCTTATGAGCATAGGCAAAATTCAGATAAGCTTTACAATACTTTACTAAAAGAAGAGGGTGTTTTGATTTGATCACAGCCTTTATAACAGCCTTCTTCAAGTGCTGGCATACTGTGGTAGTGGGGAGAGGTGTATTGACAATATTGGTAAGAGCCTTGGTCGCCTGAACAACATTCTCCACCTTTCCAGAAGAAATAAGACAAATACTATAGCAAATACTAGTAGAGGAAAGTTTGGATGAATGACCTCCAATAGATTTCTGAAGCTCAGAACACTCCTTGGAGTGAAGTCTAGAGATGGTAGAAGCATGGAGATGAGTTGCAGATGCAATGGCTGAAAGAGAGTGACCAGCATCAAGCATAGAGAGAATGGTATTCTGTTAAGTAAGAGAAATGGATTTCATGATGATGTGGTTGGGAATAAAGATGTGTGAGAATTATTTCAAACTCAGAAATAATATTTATATGTCTATCTTTGTTTGTATAACCAAACATTACCAAGTTATCATATGATTTCATATTTTTTATAAAAGATGCAAAACTATTGCAATGGTATTGCCGTTCTGAAATTGGCATATCGTCACAGCCACTGAGCCAAATCACATGACCTAGGGAGCAATCATGTAGCCAAGAGCATGCACTATATTTAGTCCCACTATGACTAAGCATGATTCCCACACTGTCATGCTCTATATCTTAGACAATGAAAATTCACCAAACATTGCAATAGTTTTGGAGGTCACTGTATCGTGCCACTGACAGATGCAAAAAGGGTGAAAGGATACAGAGAGACAAAGAGATAGTGAGGATGAAAGGAAATAAAGGGTAGCGTGTCAACAAAGGATTCAGCGAAAGGTACTGTAGGGCCGGTGCTGTGGCTGCACGCACGGTTGCCAGATTCTAACACTCCCCCTCAAGCTGTGCGCAGTCCAAGTTCTGCAGCGAAATGTTTGACCTTGGGAGACGGGAGCACTTTAGTGAAAATATCAGCTACCATATCACCAGTTGGGCAAAAAATCAGACGAAGCTTCCCATCGTCGATGATCCATCAGATAAAATGGAAACGCACATCGATGTGCTTAGTGTGGGCGTGATACTGATGGTCTTTGGTGAGCGCGATGGTGGATTGATTGTCGGAAAAAAGGGTGGTAGGTTTGTTGATAGGGCAGAAAAGATCTGCGATTAGCGTGCGAAGCCAGAGTGCCTCCTTGGAGGCATGCGTAGCTCCAACATATTCACTCTCGGTGGTGGAAAGTGATACTACCTCTTGTCACTTCGAACTCCAAGATACGGCTCCTCCATCTATGAGAAAAGCGTAGCCAGAAATAGCTCGGTGATCCTCCATCACACTACCATCTGTGTCCATATACCCAGTAAGGACGTGCTCAGTTCCTCCGTATGTTAACCTGAGATGCTTGGTACCAAGAAGGTACCGGTAAATACACTTGACGGCCTCCCAGTGAGCAAAGCCATGGTTTGACGCGAAACGCGAGACTTGCATCACAGCATAAGAGATGTCGGGGCACGTCCCAAGAGCCACGTACATGAGCGATCCAACAGCTTCCTGATATGGAACGCTGCGCATGGCCACATATTCAGTTGCCGTCATCGGGGATTGACTATTTGATAGCTTCGAGTTGGGTTCCATTGGCGTGGATATGGGTTTCACATCATCAAAATTGAAACAGTGTAGGATGGATTCGATGTAGGTCTTCTGCGAAAGAGTGAGTTCACGTGCCTCATGGTTGCGTGTCACCTCAATCCCCAGCAGCCAGTGAAGTACACCGAGATCCGTGACTTCGACGAAGTGGGCCAGGCGTGTTTTGACATCCAGTACGAGCTCTGTGGAGGTGGCAGTGATGGTGCAATCGTCGACATGTACTACAATGATGGTGAGCGCGGGTCCGTCGCGTTTAATAAAAATGGCTTGGTCAACATCGCACTGTTGAAAAAGGAGGTGCATTACAAGGATCTCTACTAGTCATTGATACCAATGATGCCCGCTCTGTTTGAGGCTGTACAGTGTTCTACATAGATGGCAAATGTGCCATGGTTGGTCCAGATCTGCGTATCCAGGCAGCTGGCGCATGTAGATGACTTCGGTTTCGTTCAGTGTGCCATTGAGATATGCTGCCTTGATGTCGACTTGATGCAACTCTAGGTCTTGTCGGGCTGCGAGCGCGAGTACGTTCAGATTGAAGCGAGCTTGGCCACAGGTGCGTAAGTGTCGAAATAGTCGATTCCCAGGACTTGTGAAAAGCCCTGGGTGACTAAGCGTGCCTTGTACCGTACAATGTTACCTGCAGCGTCCTTCTTGGCTTGAAATACCCACTTTGAGCTGATAATGTTGGCTCCAGCCAGTGGGTTTACGAGGTCCCACGTGCCAGCTTTGCTCAAGGTATCGAGTTCCTCCCTGATGCCATGCTCCCAGTCAGGCCAGTCTGGGTGACGACATGTGTCTGCAAGCGATGTTGGTTCGAGTGCTTCTGCCGTGGTGCTTGCTTGCTCAACCAGCATGGTTAGCTCACAGTTGTCATAGTCTACATCGTATCTGTCATCGATCGTGACCATAGCATGTTCAGTGGCTTGTGTATCTGGAGCAGTGGGTGCGGTGATTGGAACGGTGGGAAGGGGAGGAGGTGCAAGGACACCACAAGGAAGATGTGAGGACACGACCTTGCCATCTAGAATGTCAAGGACATGTTGGCTTGGCTTTCGGATGTAGTGAGCATGTGGTTCAGCAGCAATGGTTGGTTGTGGGGAAAGTGTGGCATTTGGGGCGATGTCGCTAGGTAATGGGGGTGTGGCATCAGTGGGTGGCGTGGTGGCATGTGACAGTGGCGGTGCAGCTGGGATAGAAACAAGTGGAGGCATCGGGGTGCTGCCATTCAGCAGGACGTTCCCCTCCCCCTCGGCAGTACCTGAGGCGCCGTCAAAATAAAAGTCATGCTTGACAGTGACAGCATGCAAAGCGGGCCAATACACCCGACACACATTCCCAGTGCGGTCATCAATGCCCAACCACCGACTGGTATCAACCTGACCACCAAGCTTCGACCCCCACCCAGTGCGAACGTGGATGACAGTTCCCCATTCGCGAACATGGCAGAGATTGGGAGCACGCCTCATGGCAACTTCGTAAGGGGAGACCCCATCTAGGGCCTTGGTAGGAGTCCTATTCTTCAGCCACACCACATGACAAGCGGCCTCACCCCACAGGAACTTAGGTAAATCGCTGGCATGCAACAAGGCACGGACATGTTCCAAAATGGTCCAGTTAAGGTGTTCCGCAACTCCATTATGCTGCGGGGTGTCACGAGCGGTGAGTCGCTGGGTTGTTCCCTGCTGGCGAAGGTACAAAACAAAATCTCTTCCCAGGTATTCACCCCCGCAATCTGAATGCAGGAGTTTGACACGAGCGGACATCTGGCAATCAAGCCATGCCTCAAAGGCATGATACGAGGTAAAAGTGTCAGATTTCTGACGTAGGATGTACAGGTGGGTGAGCCGTGTATGGTCATCCATGAAGGAAACGTAGTATCGCTGACCACCGAGAGTAGCTACCGGTGCAGGGCCCCAAACATCAGTGAAGATCACGTCGCCTGGTGCAGAGGCACGGGGACCTTCACAAGTTTTAGCGATGGGTGCCCTGGTGGCCTTACCATATACGCAGGATTCACAAAAGGTACCCTCATCTGTCGTTAGATCATATTTGAGACTGCTGACCAAACCTCGTTCAGCCAATTGTCGGGCAACTGGGTGATGTGACCAAGTCATCAATGAAGCTCCATAACGGTCACACATTCATCAGCGGTGGTGGCGTGATCATCATCGTGTACCACACAGTACAATCCCTTTGCAGACCGGGGAATACGGCCGATGGTGTCTCTGCTTGCATTGCAGATGGTGCAATAACTGCTTGCGAATGTGATGGACAGGCCCATCTCGTCGAGCCGTCTGATCGACACGAGCATATACCCTACTTCAGGTGAGTAGAGGACTTCAGTGAGGCGTAACGGTGACATAGTTAACCCATTTGGCACATCAATAACTAGGTTCCCAACCCCTGTGGCAGCAAATTTTTGCTGATTAGCCGCTGTGAAGGACTTTGGAGGGATGGATTTAAGATCTGTCATATGGTCACAATCTGGGGTGAGATGCCATGTAGTTCCTGAATCGTAGAGCTCTACCCGAGCACTGGCTGATGATGTTTCTCCTGCCGGAGCGGCTAAATTGCCATCACTCCCTGAGTTGTCATCGTTATTCCATCCACAGCCCCACAGGCTGTCATCACCTGCATCGGAGAACCAGTCCTCGTCCTCATCCTCACTGTCCATGTGAAGGGGGGGGTCATGCCATGTCGCAGCTAGGTGCTCAGGTAACGTGTCGTCGTCACTGTCTGTCTCTAATCTGGGTAGGGAATCGCTGCTGTCGTCTGTGTCAGAGTCAGGCAGGGAGTCGCTGCTGCTATCTGTGTCTGAGTTGGGTGATTCGTCATTGCTAATGACACCGAAGACGCCGTCGCCATCACTATCATCGAGTGCTGCCACATGGGCACTGCCAGTGTGGTGCGTGGTGTCCTTTTTATCCCCATCTGGCACCTTATCACACTTCATGGCCAGATGCTTATCTGACCTGCATGTCCAGCACAGCCGTTTCGCCCTATCGCCATGATGGGTATTTCCTCCACATCCACATCCCCGTCCACGGGGTCATGAGAGTGCACTGACAGCCATTGCTTCATCGCGATCCTTGGCATCATGCTGATTGGTTGCTTTGGCCCTGTACTGATCAGACTCCTCACTGATGAGAGAGATCAGCGTGTCAGGGTCAATGGTCTTTGATGAAGCATATAATCGTGCAACTGTGAGCTGAGCAGATGCGAAGTTCGCGAGAGAATTGGGCAGCGAGCGTATGATTGTCAAACGGTAATCCTTCTCGTCGACATCTACTCCAACTGACACTAATTCTTCTCATTTTGTCCTAAGGTCGTTAAGGAACTGGCGAACGTCACCACCTTTTGGCAACCTAGAGTCTAGGAACTGGGAGCGTAGCTCCGTTTGTGCATATGTGCCCTTTTCTGTGTATTCTCACGTAATCTTCTTCCACATATGCTCAACGGTGGTGAGCTTGCATACCTTAAGCATGGTTGAGTCCGGGATCCGCTGGGTAAGCAAGTGCTTAGAGATTCCCTCGTTCTTCCTCCACTTATCGAGCTCCATTTTTTCATCAGCTGTCGGAGGAGTCTGGCTCATTGGTATCATGGCTGTGCCATCAAAATGGCCCCACATCTCTTTTGCCTCGACGGCTACTTGGAAACGGAAAGTGAAGATCGCCCAGTTGGTTCCTTTAACGTCCAACTTGGGTACATTGTTCAGGAGGGTGTCTGTGGTGAGTGGAATCATTGTCATGGTTATCAGTGGAACTAGTTGTTTCTTTTATTCAAGGAAGTCGGGGCTCATAACCTCAAGGGTTACGAGCAAGGTGGCATGGAGGACAGAGTTTGCAAGTAATGTAGGCTCAGTCGATGCACAGGCAATCGGACTATAGTATTACCTGCGAGTAATGTAGGCTAGGAACATCGTAAACATGGTAATCGTAGCGTAGCAGATATGGTACTTACCTCAGTTGATGCACGGGCAATTGGACTGAGGTATCAAGGCTAAAAGGGCAGACAACTATATACCTATCGTGCCACTGACAGATGCAAAAAGGGTGAAAGGATACAGAGAGACAAAGAGATAGCGAGGATGAAAGGAAATAAAGGGTAGCA
>JBBPTJ010000188.1:0-20101 GCA_038094035.1 Pulveroboletus aff. ridleyi
ATACGTCTATTTTCATTTCCCTTTGTAAACGTCATAGCCTTTTATCCCTTTCATACTCGGTCGCCCTTTATTCTGTCATATGCTTTCTTCCCTTTGTATTTGTCAGTGGCACGTCAGGTATTTAGTCACCCGATAGCATCCATGGTACCTCAGTCCGATTGCCCGTGCAACGACTGAGGTAAGTATAGATACACGACATTATATCTACTGCCATACTTACAATGTCCATAGTGCCGTTACTCGCAGGTAATATATACAGTCCGATTGCCCGTGCAACGACTGAGTGCCGTTACTCGCAGACTCCGTCCCTCGTGCCACCTTGCTCGTAACCCTTGAGGTTATGAGCCCCGACTTCCTCAAATAAAGAAACAATTAGTTCCACTGATAACCATGACGACGATTTCACTCACCACAGACACCCTCCCAAACAACATACCCAAGTTGGACGTTAAAGGAACCAACTGGGTGATATTCGCTTTCTGTTTCCAGGTAGCCATCGAGGCAAAAGAGATGTGGGGCCATTTTGATGGCACAGCCATGATGCCGAAGAGCCAGACTCCTCTGACAGCTGACGAAAAAACAGAGCTCGATAAGTGGAGGAAAAACGAGGGAATCTCCAAGCACTTGCTTACCCAGTGGATCCCGGACTCGACTGCACTTAAGGTACACAAGCTCACCACTGTGGAACATATGTGGAAGGAGATCACACGAGAGTACATGGAGAAAGGCGCATACGCGCAAACAGAGCTACACTCCCAGTTTCTTGACTCCAAATTGCCGAAAGGTGGCAATGTTCGCCAATTTCTCGATGACCTCCAGACCAAGCGAGAAGAATTAGCGTCCATTGGAGTAGACGTTGACAAAAAGGATTACCGTTCAATGATTATACGCTCGCTGCCCAACTCCCTCACAAACTTTGCCTCTGCTTAGCTTGCAGTGGCACGACTATATGCTTCGTCGAAAACTATCGATCCCGACACGTTAATCTCCCTCATCAGTGAAGAATCTGACCGATACAAAGCCAAATCGACTCACCGGCACAATGCAAAGGATCATGATGAAGCAATGGCCGTTAGCGCACCCTTGCGACCCCGCGGACGAGGACGCGAAGGACATGCTCATCATGGTGATAGGGCGAAATGACTGTGCTGGATGTGTGGGTCAGATAAGCATCTGGCCGCCAAATGTGATAAGGCGCCAGAAGGGGATAAAAAGAACACCACGCACCATACTGGCAGTGCTCATGTGGTGGCACTTGACGATAGCAATGGCGATGGCATTTTTGGTGTTTTTAGTGATGATGAATCCCCACTCGATTCTGACAGTGGCAACAACAGCAACTCCCTGCCCAACTCAGACATGGATGACAGTGGCAACTCCCTACCCGATTTGGAGACAGATAGCAACGATGACACATTACCCGACCACCCAGCTGCGGAGTGGCGTGATGACACGGACAGTGAGGACGAGGATGAAGACTGGTTCTCTGACGCGGGAGATGACAGCCCATGGGGCTGCGGATGGAATGAGGATGACGACTCGGGAAGCGATGGTGATTTAGCCGCTCCGGCTGGAGAAACGTCGCCACCCAGCGCTTGAGTAGAGCTTTACGATTCAGGAACCACAAGGCACCTCACCCCAGATCGCGACCGTATGACTAACCTGAAATCCATTCCCCCGAAATCCTTCACAGTGGCCAATCAGCAAAGATTTGCTGCCACTGGGGTCGGAAATCTAGTCATTGACGTACCAAATGGATTAACCACGTCACCGTTGCACCTCACTGAAGTTCTCTACTCGCCCGAGGTAGGGTATACGCTCATATCCATCGGATGGCTCGATGAGATGGGCCTGTCCACCACATTCGCGAGCGGTTACTGCACCATCTGCAATGAAAATGGTGATACCGTTGGCCATATTTCCCACTCCGCGAAGGGACTGTATCGCGTGGTGCACGATGATGACCACGCTGCTGCTGCTAATGAGCATGTAACCGTCATGGAGCTTCACTGGAGACTCGGGCACATCGCCCCTTCCACCGCACAGAAACTTGCTGAACGAGGACTCGTTAGTGGTCTGGACTTTGACCTGACGATCGAAGATACCTTTTGCGACTCCTGCGTATATGGTAAGGCAACCAGGAAACCGATTGCCAAAGTTCGTGAAGGACCGCATGCAGCTGCCGCCGGGGATGTCGTCTTCTCAGATGTGTGGGGACCGGCCCCCATGTCTACCCTCGGTGGCCGACGGTACTACATAACGTTCACTGATGATCATACCTGTCTTATGCACATTTACCTTATCTGCCAGAAGAGTGATACATTTGAGGCCTACCGTGGCTTCGAGGCTTGGTTGGATCGTCAGATCGCTGCAAAGGTTAAGCTCCTCCACTCTGACTGTGGGGGAGAGTACCTCGGGAAGGAATTTGTCCTATACCTTGCGCGCCAGGGCACTGTCCAGCGTCTCACTGCCCAGGACACTCCCCAGCATAATGGCATCACTGAGCGCTTGAATCGCATGATCTTGGAGCGTGTGCGTGCCCTACTCCACGATAGCAGGCTCCCGAAGTTCCTGTGGGGGGAGGCGGCTCATCATGTCGTGTGGCTGAAGAACAGGACACCTACTTGGGTGCTCGACGGGAAGTCCCCTTTCAAGCTAGCTTTAGGCCGTGCTCCCGACCTGAGTGGTGTGCGCACCTAGGGCTCTCAGGTGCATGTGTGCACCGGGTCTGGTTCCAAACTAGGCGGGCGAGTCAGCACTGGACACTGGGTAGGTATTGATGATCGCACCAAATACGCTTGTCGCGTTTATTGGCCATCCACTCGCGCTGTTACCATTGAACGGGACTTCTATTTTGGTCCTGTCACTGTCACCGCTGAGGGGGAGGGAGTTATCTTACTAAGCAGCGGTACCTCACCAGCCAACGTTCCCAGCCCAACCACACAGCCCTCAGCTAGTGCCACCATGCCACAACCTGCCGTCACGATGCCACCACCTGACCCACCTGCCATGCCACCGGCATTACCTGACGCACCCGAACGCCACACCTTATGCATTCGAAAGCCAAGTCAGCGCGTACTTGACATTCTCAATGGCAATGCCGCCTCACCTAGCATCCCTCGCAGCGTTCCCCTCCCTTCAATCATGCCGCCAGAAGAGCCTCCTTCTGGCGATGGCACAGCGTCCGCTGCAGATGACAGGTACGACGACAACGACGACGAACATGAACTAACAATGCTTGTCGAACAAGCCAGTACTGTTGCCGAGGCACTCGAGCCCAGCACACTCACTGACGCACGCCGTCACCCAGACTGGCCCAAGTGGGAACAGGGCATCTAAGAAGAGCTCGATACCCTCCACAAGGCGAAGACCTGGGAACTTGTCGACGCACCAACTAATGCCAACATCATCGGATCCAAGTGGGTTTTCTGTGCGAAGAAAGACGCAGCTGGCAATGTCATGCGATACAAAGCCCGACTCATTGTGCAAGGATTCTCTCAAGTGCCTGGCGTCGACTACTTCGACACCTATGCGCCTGTCGCCAAGCTCGCTTCAATCTGCACTGTCTTAGCCCTTGCTGCATGCCATGATTTGGAACTGCACCAAGTTGACATCAAAGGCGCTTACCTCAACGGAACGCTAAATGACGACGAAGTCATCTACATGCGCCAACCACCTGGATATGCAGATCCTGACCACGCACGTCGTGTATGCCGCCTGCATAAGACACTGTATGGACTGAAACAGAGCGGCCGCCATTGGTACCAGTGCTTGGTCGATATATTGGTAACGCATTTGCTTTTCCGGCAATGCGAAGTCGATCAAGCTGTCTTCATCAAATGGAATGGTGCTGCACTCACAATCATTGTAGTTCATGTCGACGATTGCACAATTGCCGCCAGCTCAATGGATCTGATACGTGCTGTCAAAGAGGAGCTGAGCCACTTTGTTGAAGTGACGGACTTAGGAGAGCTACACTGGTTGCTCGGCATCAAGGTAACGCTCTCTGCCAGAGCGCATACATTGAGTCCATACTCTGTCATTTCAACTTTGATGACGCCAAGCCGATTTCAACACCGATGGATCCGAGCATGAAGCTCACCAGCAACCAGTCCCCCACCACAGCAGCCGCATATGCTGCAATGAAAAATGTTCCGTATCAAGAAGCGACCGGGTCACTCATGTATGCAGCCTTGGGAACACGTCCCGACATCTCCTATGCTGTGTCGCAGGTTTCCCGTTTCGCCTCGAATTTTGGACAGGCTCATTGGGACGCTGTCAAGAGGGTATACCGTTACCTCTCTGGCACCAGATCCCTGCGGCTGACCTATGGGGGAGAAGAACGAGCTTTGACTGGCTACACGGATGCCGATGGAAGCGTCACGGAGGATCGTCATGCTATATCAGGTTATGCCTTCCTCATCGACGGCGGTGCTGTGTCATGGAGTTCCAAACGCCAGGAGATCGTATCATTATCGACGACAGAGAGCGAATATGTAGGAGCAACACACGCTTCGAAGGAAGCTCTCTGGCTTCGCACCCTTATCGCTGAACTTTTTTCCCCACTCGAGGAACCCACCACTCTTTTCTCTGACAACCAGTCGGCCATTGCACTCACCAAGGACCACCAATACCATGCTCGCATGAAGCACATAGATGTCCGCTTTCACTTCATCCGCTGGATTATAGATGACGGCAAGCTCCGTCTAATTTTCTGTCCGACGGGTGACATGGTTGCTGATATTTTCATGAAAGCGCTCCCATCCCCTAAGGTCAAGCACTTTGCAGCAGAGCTTGGACTGTGCGCAGCTTGAGGGGGAGTGTTAGAATATGGCAACCATGCGCGCAGCCACAGCAGCACAACTTATGATACGTCTATTTTCATTTCCCTTTGTAAACGTCATAGCCTTTTATCCCTTTCATACTCGGTCGCCCTTTATTCTGTCATATGCTTTCTTCCCTTTGTATTTGTCAGTGGCACGTCAGGTATTTAGTCGCCCGATAGCATCCATGGTACCTCAGTCCAATTGCCCATGCAATGACTGAGGTAAGTATAGATACACGACATTATATCTACTGCCATACTTACAATGTCCATAGTGCCGTTACTCGCAGGTAATATATACAGTCCGATTGCCCGTGCAACGACTGAGTGCCATTACTCACAGACTCCATCCCTCGTGCCACCTTGCTCGTAACCCTTGAAGAGTGTTGTCGCATATTGCATGTGTGCCTTAGTTCAAATATAGTGCAGTCATAGAGCCACCACAATTACATAATCACAGACAACCTTCGGACTGTACTACATCCTCTACCCATAATAACCATAACGACTTTCTCCACCCATTGGGCTATTGGGCGTCCTATTGGACCACTCCTCACTTTCTTGCACTAAAACATTGTGTCCCCAGTGTTGAAACAAGTAGGTGGTGCTGTAGTACCTCAGTATAAGTCACTAAGGTAGAAATCTACAGTAAAACGGCTGATGTAACACTGATTACATAAGCACTAATCAACTACCATATCGAGAATGCAATATGCGACAACACACTCCCTCAAGCGAAGATGTGGTAGTTTAGTAGGAGAAACCTAAATAATCAAAGGGAAAAATACCTCCATTAGGTTTTACCACAAATAAGGGTGTCTGGTATCAAGAATCCGGGTATCTTTCGAGTCTGTGAGGTAGTCCAGTCGAATTCGTGCAGTTGCAGCATGTCCACACGTGCACCTTCCTAATTGGGTAATCATGCCTTGGGTGCAGTTGGACTTGCCTGAGTGCAGCATCTCATCTCCTCAACTCATTTTGCAGCATCATTGCATATGTGCAGAGTATTGTAGCCTTCTATGAATATGTGTCGAGCTTCTTGTGCACCTCAGGTTGAATCTGGATCAGTTTGGTGAGTCCATGTGATTTACGATGAGTCCGTGTCGCAGCGCTGAGCGGTTACCATATATGGTAACTCGTGGCTCATGGCCATCCGCTCTGACTTCAGTGCGCGCAGTCCATTCTCGATCAACTCTACACCTCCCTAGTCGCATTCCATGGTCCCGGATCACTACTCCCTGGCTCAGTACATCGTGTACAGCCTATCCTGACACTTCAATCAGCTCAGTACGTCCTTTACATGGGTTGTTCAACCCGGTATATATACCTTGGAGCTAATTTCTCTAGGTGATGTTCTTCAATTTTCCACGTCAGCGTGGTGGGTTTGCAGATTCGGTAGGATGTCAGGGAACTTTCCTTGGTGGTCTGGGTGGCTCAGGTGCATGCACCATTTCACAGTTTCAGGACTCGCACTGACCTGGTTCTCCTCCAGCTAGTAGGCACATATCGACTCGTTTCAAGTTGTGGCATGTCCCGCTCATTGTGCCATCCACTCAGCACCATGTCCCATCCATCTGGACACCATGTCCATCATCTCCGTGGTCCCAGTCGTGCTCGATGGGTTCCAGTTGGCCCAACTCGCCCTCTAGCCCTCCTGGATCTCCTGCTCGACCTAGCATGTCCATTTTGGCGCCGTATCCATCCAGCTTGGTCCCAACACCTTCCAATGGCCTCTGGTGGCCTCCAGGTACGTGTGCTTTCCCGTTTGCACGCTGACCATGGCAGCTCGCATGCCACCTCTCCCTAGTCTTGGGCTGGTCTGCACCTCGGCATGGTATGATCGGGTGGTCATCAGTGCCATCTCCTTCACCTGCAGGGTCCTCTACCATGCTGGTGGGACCATCCTGTGCCATGGCTCCATCACTGTTTGGGTTGCTCGGGTTGCTTGAGTCATCTCAAGCCTCTTCAGGTGAGTCCTTCTCAATCTGGTGCTCTGACCCTTCACACTGACTTTCTGACCTATCTAACAGCTTCTTCGGCACGTTCCTAGGGTCCTCGTCACCAAGTGAATGCCCCAGCACATCCTTGTTGACCTCAGCACATGTGGCATCAGAGCTCACAAATGCTCTCCACTCTCCCTCGAGCTTGATGCTTGGAGATTCAGCCTGTCGGCTCTGAGGTATGTCACTGGGCCCCTTAGGCACATTCCTAGGATCCTGGTTGCCAGTCAAGTATCCTGGCCACTCCCCCTCGAGCTCAATGCTTGGGGGTTCGTCCTCCCGATTCACAGGTATGTCAGGTGGCTGTTTCAGCTTCTCGGGTC
The DNA here is from genome assembly GCA_038094035.1 of Pulveroboletus aff. ridleyi. Lineage (NCBI taxonomy): Eukaryota > Fungi > Basidiomycota > Agaricomycetes > Boletales > Boletaceae > Pulveroboletus > Pulveroboletus aff. ridleyi. Next base: position 7,149 of record JBBPTJ010000188.1, read on the forward strand.
GATGCTGATGACTTTCGTGCAGCACCGTTTTGGATTGCCTGCACTCCATCGCACTTTCCTCAGTGAGTATGATCAACTTGTTTCGATCTTTTTTCTTCTCTCCCTCCAGTCTTTCAGCTTGCTGGCTACCTTTAACACCCTCCTCCATTGCATCCACCATCTTGACCATCTCCAGCCTCTTGGTCTTCAAGACATCCTGGCCAGTTTGCTTTGTAAGCAGTTGTTCTTGTGGGGTATGCAGTGCGTTGGTCGGCATTGCTCGTGCAGCGCTCATCATGCTCACTATGGGGGTGTCAACAGTTTTATTGACTTTCTCAGTAGCTGTCTCCTCTTCTGACTTCTCCACAGCCTTTTCGTCCTTGAGTGCTGCCACCGTGGCTGTGCGTGTGCTCTTGTAGGTTACTGTTGGCTGTCCGAATTGAGTTGTCAGGTATTCATAGCATTTGTATGCTATTCCGAGCGAGAGCATGTCCATTAAAATGGAATCTGGAATAGTAGATGTTATAATTAACATTGCAAGGCTTTCAGACTGCCAGTCTGAGTGTGCCACAGGTCCGTCAAGGTAATCTCGCAGTCCATGCGCTTCTATGGCTTCTATGGTGGCTGCGCACCACTCCATCCAATTGCTGCCATCGCGGGAGAGTTCATGGAGTATTCGAAGAAATCCATTTTTGAGTAACTTGAGGTTTGGCTACTGAGCACAACCAGGGCTCATAACCTGTTGAAACAAGTAGGTGGGTGCTGTAGTATCTCAGTATAAGTTATTGTATTGGTGTAGTACCAATTACCTGTAGTACCTCAGTATAAGTCACTAAGGTAAGACTCTACAGTAAAGCAGCCAATGTAACACTGATTACATAAGCACTAGTTGACTACCATATCAAGAATGGAATATACGACAACACACCTGGCCATAGAGATGCATGGGTCTGGGCATCAGGATATCCAAAATGTACATTCCACCCATGGCCACAGTAGTGCAAACACAAGACTGCGTTGCTTGGTAGAAAACAGCCTGACATGTCTTCATCAGGAGAACATGAGGATGCTTTTAGACCATATGTGCCCCCGAGCTTGAGAATGCCTACCTGTGCTAGATGGGCTTTGGTTTTCAGGACTCTGTAATGCTAGTCTTAAAAGCAGTTGCAATCCCAGCCTTGTCTGATGTTGGTGGTCACAGGACAGATTCAGTGCCACCCCATCCATCCAGAGGAAGAGATGACATACCCACATCTGCTACAAGATGGCTCACATTATATATATCACAAAAAACCTCAAATTAAGATATGTCCATATACATACATTCTACAGATCTGTGAAAAGTCCAGCAGAGCAATGTTACATTGCTGGAACTGATATCATAGAATATATCTATATGTACTCAGCACCTTGGTTCAGATGGAGTGGTCATGTAGGATATCTCACTAGGTTATATCTACAGGTGGAAATAGATTGCTACTGGAACTCTGTGCTCCTTGATCCCCCCAACTTTGAAGTCACATTGAGAGAATGTTTTAGTAGCTATTGCCATGTACTTAGCATGCCCAGGGGTGACATGTGACATCTTTTTGGGGAAACCCATATTAGGAAGGACCTCAACAGACAAGTCATTACCTTCACTGATGATCAATCCTTCATCTTTCCTCTTGACATGTCAAAAGGTGGGTAGCATATACTCATCTATGTTCATGTCTGACATTCCCCACAGATCCCAGCCCATAAGCTTTGCTCTGGGACATTGATGTGGAATTCATCAGCAAGGTGTCATTGCATCAGTGTGTTTCTATGATATTCCTCACAGACATTTGTTTATGTTCTTGTTATCCCATGCATGGGGTCCAAGGCATCCATCACTCACAAGCCTCATTCATCTAGTCAGTAGAATCACTGTTATCTCAACCTTGGCAATCATGCTTTCCTGGCTCACTCCCCTAGGCTTAGTGACTCTCATTGCCTTGTCACATCTTTGACACACTGGTGCAATCTCAGAGTACTGACACAATGAGCATGTGAGTATTACTTTCCATTGTCTGGTAATGTGCTTAACACCACCCACCCTTGCATTCATGCTCCTCACCCTCATTCAAACCCAACTTGCCTCAGCCTTGAGCACTGTCATCCTGATACCACTTCCAGCATATTTCACTGGATGAGTATGTACCTATGTATTATGTGCAATAGATTTCTTTGTATTCTATGGGGTGGGATATTTTGCACTGCAGATACTGGCATCCAATAGGTGGCAATATATGGTGTTGTATTGTGGTGACAACAATGTATACTGTCAGGAGATCTGATCAACATTATAACATTAATCAAGACTTAGTGTTCTTCCAGATTCCAATATATATCCACCACCAGCAAGACAGCCCCTACAGTGCATATGACTTATATATCATATAACAGCTACATACATGGCCATACACTTTTTCTTGGTTTCTTGTGATATATATCCCCAACTCCCATAACTAGTGGGGGAGCCTGGTTTTCTCTGCCAGAATTTAAGGTTACCTGTAAATGGATCTGCTGCATGTGAATTTCACCATGGAAAATCTTTATGTAATTGACTGTATAGTTGAATTGATATGTGCGACACTTGTGTACTGTTTGCTTTGCTTTACTGATTTCTTGCTGCCTTGCATTCACTATTCATGTAAGTGCTGCTTTGAGAATGGGGCATATGGATAACTGTTCACTAGGTTCATTGATAAGATTCCTTGTTTGGAGCCTCATCTCCTTGATGAGGTGCTGTTATCTCCCTCTGGGGGATATAACTCCAATGACTATGTTATTTATTATGATTCAATTTACTTTCCATATGATCACACTGCTTACTATGACACTATTGAACATTTCTGTATGTGGCTAAAAGGTGCCTTGTGAAAAGGCTACAAGGAGGGAGTTCTGACTGGAAGGCTGTGAGCAGAGAACTCAGTTTTTGCATAGGCAAACAGACTGTATATATTACCTGCAAGTAGAGAACTATGGGCATGGTAAATACAGAGATTTATGGTAGCATATGTTTGTACTCACCTCAGTTATTGCATGGGCAAATGGACTGAGGTGTGAGTCTGATCTCAAGAGACTAAATAGCTATTGTGCTGCTCATAGATACAAAGGGAATGAGTGACATAAAGGGACAAAGGGTTTATCAAAAGGAAAAGGGTATAAAGGATGTCATATGTACAAAGGACAAAGGGAACATCATTAGTTGGTACCTTATGTGTTATGAATTGCAAATGACTGCATCACTGGTCTTGGCCTTACAGGCTTCTATGAGCCTGGCAAGAAGAAGATGAAAGGGATGGGCTCACATGCACTCAATCACCCAAGGTTGTTAGCCAAGGATAACAGGTGGTCAAAGCTGGGGATGCCAGCTGAGACACCTGGGTTTATATAATACAGAGGAGGGTGCACAGATCATAGGGTCTGTGAGATAAACTACTATACATGGATAGACTAGTATACATAGTTGTGAGAGAGTTTCCATCAGGGATGATGGTAATTAAAAGGGTGTGTAGGCCATGAGGTGTGACGTCATATGATGTCATAGTCTAGGCCTGGTCATATGATGAGAAAAGGAAAGAAGGTTAAAGTGATGTGTAACATTACCCCCCTTTGCTGTGACTCAAGTTCTAGATAAGTTATTGCAAATGGAGTACCAGCTTTGGGCCTGTTGTAGGAGACCAAAGTCTCCTGTTGTGCAAACATCCAATCTCTCCAGTCTACAATATTCTGTGTCCATCCAGGTAGGTTTTGGTTGTCAGGTTTGGTATATCCAGTCCAGATTAGCTTAATCTGGATCAATGTTTTCTGACCTGGATCTGGTTTGGATTGATCCCAGATACATGCCAATTCACTCGGGTTTTTAGATACCTTCTTTATTTCACTTTTGTAAGTCCTAGGAAATGCCCTGGACTATAAAAGTGTGTCCCTAAGGTTTTAATATTTTTTTTTTCTTTCTCTCCACTTTCCATCTGTGTGAGCAGGGAGCTGATCACCTATCTCCTCTTGCTTTCTGTGTCTCCTGTCCCCTTCCCTTGGGTTGAGTCTATACTTGCACCCTTTATTTGATCCTTATCCACTCCAGATAGGATCTGTGTTTTACACCATAAATAATGAAAAGGTGATTCATATCAGAAAGGGATAGATTGCATAATGGGCAAGGGGCAGAGGGGTTGAGATGATGGAATGAGTTGACTGAGTCATGTGTGTTGTCAAGATTGGACACCAGTTCCTGTGTGTTGTCAGTTTTCTCATATCCCTTCCAGTGTACTTGATACTCCAGTTTTCCCTTTTTCAAGTGGGAGGTGATGACCACCTCGATCTCATACTTGGGGTGTTCTTCTTCTGAGACCTTAATTGCATCTGGGTGAGAGATTGGCTGACCAGGCAATGGGGATCAGTAGGGTTTCATCTTTGAGATGTTCACAACCAGGTAAATCTTGAATGTGACTGGGAGATACAGTTTCACTGCATTAGGGAAGCATTGAGTAATCTCATATGGGCTGAGCCATTAAGATGTTGGAAGGACTTATGACAATCCTCAGAGAAGTTCCATGGAGTGCTTTTGTGAGTGAGTTGGGTTAACAGAACCACAATATCAGAGTAACTGTGGATGAAGTGGCAGTAGAAGTTGGTGAATCCCAGGAAGGACTGAATGTCCTTGACTTTCTGGGGTTTCGGCCAATCTAAAATTGTTTGTATTTTATCTTTGGCTATGGAGAGGCCAGAGGGTGAAAGGATGTATCCAAGGTACTCAATGGTGTTACTGTGCCATTCACATTTCTCGGGTTTGCAGTAAAGTCTGTTGGCATGGAGACACCAGATGTTATGACTTCAATGAGAAGTCAATGAAAGGGAATGGAGGGACCCTTCAGCTGGAAGAAACCAAATCTAATAGCTGATGACAGAGCTACCCAGCAAGGAGAGAATACCAGTAACCCAGGCAGGGGAGCTACAAGTGCTGGTAGCATCATTGAGGGAATGCCCATAGCAGTTGAGGTTTTAACCCAAGACCCAGGGGCCCAAGAGCAGGGTGAAAAGACAAGTGATCAAAGCTGGGATTAGCTAGCTGGGATTGCTGCCTTATATATTGCTATGGCCCACACATGGACCAAGCTGTACACTACTATATAAGGTAAATACTATACTACATATGGTAGATCCAGGGAGACAGTAATGATCATGGGGAGAGAACTGTGATACTATAGGGGAAGGAATGGAAGTACATGGAGATAAAGACAGGATCAAGATCCATGGAGATGAGATCTATAGATACAAGAGGTGAGATTAGATCAGATTAGGAGATCTAGGAGGTGACAGGATTGCCATGGAGATCTGATGGAGATTGGGGTTAAAGTAGTCTAAGGGTCGTCTTGTAGTCTTAACCCTAGAGGCTATGACATCACTGATAATGTCAAGATCTGGACTTGTCAGATGACTGGTCATGTGATTGGCCTTATAAGGGGTCATGTGACTTAAGGAATGTAGGGGAAAGAGTAAAGAATGAAAAGTTAGGTGCATGTGGTTTATAACACTGGAGAACTTCCTGGATATGCTTCCGATGTGAGGTAGGGTCAGCAGAGTAAATGAGAATGTCATTGAGATATACCACCACACTAATATCTAGCATATCAGTGAAGATACTATTGATGAAATGCTGGAAAGTGGCAGGGGCATTAGTGAGTCTGAATGGCATTACTAACCACTCAAAGGAACTGTAGCACATTCAGAATGAAGTCTTCCACTTATCTCCATCAGTAATATGGACCATGTTATGCTTGATCCTGAAGGGTCAGGCATGAACTTGGCAAAGGTCCTAAGATACTGAGGCAAGGGGGTACCCTACTAACAGTAGAGTCAAGGGTTCATCCTGGAGTAGACCAGATGGTAGACTTCCTAGTGAGGTGGGTGGGCCAAGGACTATCCCTTGTGATTGGAATGGGATGCAGGCATGAGCAAAAGTGCTCACTCAAGTATAGAGCAAAGACACAAGAAAAGGAGTCTTAGGATTATGAAAACCAAGTAGGTCTAAGCTACCATACATGAGAGCTGTTTGGGGTTTATATACAAGAACAAGGGGAGGCTGAGTAATTATATAGAAATGAAAAGAATGAGAAAGAATAAATGGCTGACTGATCATTGAGTCAGTGAACCAATAGTGAAAGAGCCTCGGTTTGTAAGCAAGGAATGTTCTAGAAAGTGAAAGAAGAAATGAACTCTTAATAGAGGGAACTACAAGCTTAGCATAACAAGAACTAAGCGAGGAGGGACAAGTCCACAAGAAAAGTAAGTAAACAGATAAATTGTAACAGACCAGGTGGTATACATGCTGGAGATTGAGCTTTGTAGATATTTTTGCTCCACTCAAAGCCTCAAGGAGGTCTGAGGTACATGAAAGAGGGTATCAGTTCGATCTTGTTCAAACCTCAGAAGTTAACATATAATCAGAGGGAACTGTCTTTCTTACAGATGAAAACAATGGGTGTAGTGTGAGGAGAGATGGATTGGCAGATGAAGCTGATCCAGAGGTATTTGTCAAGGAAATCCTGGAGGGCTTCCTGTTCAGAGGGCAAAATGAAGTAAAGATGACCAATAGGAGGTTCAGCACCTTTCTCAAGTTTGATCTTAAGGTAAAAAGGCCTGTGCAGAGGCAAGGTGTCAGCTTTGCCTTTACTAAAGACATCTGTGAACTTGTGATACTCTGAAGGGACTTTTGAGAGGTCTGGAGTTTTGTCAGGCAGAGTGTTGATGCATGTAGCACTGTGACCACAGAGAGAACAGAGGGTGAGGGTGAAGGGTGTTGATCCTTCAAGCTTGCAGGCCCAGTGAAAGGTGGCAGCATTGATGAAGGAGACCAGAGGAGACTGAAGTCCAGGAGCTAGGGGAGAATCTGAGAGTTCCAGTGAAGGTTCATGTGGAGGAGTTGGAGGAGCATCAGAGCTCTCATCCAATGGGATGGAGGATAATGTCAGGGTTAGCAAACCTGTGGGATCAGTTCAGAAAGAGATGCTATTCATAGCCCAGTCAATCAACAGATTGCAGCAGGCAAGCTAGCAGTGTCTGAGTACTATACAACATGAGGGATCCAATGAGGTAACATAAAATGTTTCAGAGGTGGATGTTCCTGAAGCAAAGGACAATTGGAGACCTATAGCAGAGGAAATAGAAGAGGTATAGGAATGGAGTATGTAGGTAGTTTATACTTATCTATAAAAGTGGAATCTATGAAACAGTGAGTAGAACTGGAGTCTACAAGTATGGGTACATCAGAGATAGGAAAGTCAGAGAGAGAAACTATGGGATAAAGAGAGTTCAGATCTGAAAGATAGGACACATTGAGACAGAGTGTCAGAGAAGTACAGTTGTCAGACTCAATGTGACTCCCAACCTGTGCTGTATGGGAGTCACACTCTATTTTTTTGCCTCCAAGGAAGCAGAGCTGGAGGCTGGAGCAGGAGTTGTCACAGCTGCTCAGGCCTTCACAGCCCTGGAGATACTCTTTAGACAGTCCTTGGTGGAATGTCCAGCAAGGCCACAGAAAAGGCACAAACTGAGCTTCAGACAGCATTGCCACTCCTTGGGGAGGAGCTTGCCATCCTTGCCCAACTTGGCAGAGATTGAGTCAGCCAGGGCAGACCTGGTCCTGCTCTTCTTGTTGGCAGAGGAGGAAGAGAAGCCCTTCAATGACTTGTCCTTAGGCTTATCAGAGGAGGAGGAAGCAGCAGTGGATGAATGGTCTCTACTGGAGTTAGATAATTTTGGGATAGAGGAGGATGTGGAGTTGCCAGAGTTTGATCCAGAGGCTTTAGTTGCATGGGCAATTTTGTCCTTGCACCCCAGTGCTGGTGGTTGATCTGCTAGATTAGAGTGCAGAGGTCATGGAGATTGTTGGGCTTGCCTTGACAAGTGATCTCATCCTTGATATAATCTGGGAGACTGGAATAGAAGCTCCATTGGAGCACTCCTTGGCCCCAGTCTCAGACCTGGCTGGCAAGTTGATTCTACTCAATGATGTACTTGGAAATGCACTGTGAATCATGCATCTGGAGGTGCTCAAGCTGAGCCTCAGCATCTGCAATGGGGTTATGAGGTCCAAAGTTGGACTGTAACTGAACAGGAAGGTGTGCCAGTTGTCCATCCACAATGGCTGGAGGATAGGCACTTTGAGTCCAAGAAGGTCTGGCTCAAAGTACTCAAGTGCAGTCCCCTTAAGATAGGACTGAGTGAATATTACCTTTGTCCAGTCCTTGCAGTATATCTGAGGGTTGACCTGAAAGTGGAGTTTCTTTGGATCTGTTCTATCAAAGGGGTTGGGCTCTTGGACCTTGGGCTTAGAGCTTTCAGTCTTTCACCTTTGGAGTGCCTGGAACATTGTAGGAGACCAAAGTCTCCTGTTGTGCAAACATGCTATCTCTCTGGTTCATGGCATTCTGTGTCCATCTGGGTAGGTTTGGTTGTCAGGTTTGGTACATCCAGTCCAGATTAGCTTAATCTGGTCCTGGATTGGTGTTTTCCAACCTGAATCCAGTTTGGATTGATCCTGGATACATGCTGATTAGCTTGGGTTCTTTATCTACCTTCTTTATTTCACTTTCATAAGTCCTAGGGAATGCCCTGGACTATAAAAGTGTGTCTCTATGATTTTAATACATCTTTTCTTCCCCTCCACTTTCTGTCTGTGTGAGCAGGGAGCTGGTCACCTGTCCCCTCTCACTTTCTGTTTCTGCTGACCCTCTTCCTTAGGTCAAGTCTATACTCACACCCTTTTATTTGATTCTTATCCATTCTGGAAAGGATTATTGTTTTACAACTGGAGCCCACTGTGAGGGAGGGTGTAGTACAGTGGAACACAGAGCCCAAGGGATGGTTCATGACCTAGCCCCCTTCATATTTTTTTGAATCAGCCCTTTTTTTTTCAGTTCTTCATTTATTCCATCCCTTTCACTTTTCATCTACCCCTGGTTCCCTCATTCACCATTTCATCATCATTCATTTTGCCACCATCAATTCCTTTTCTGGTTTATTCCATGCATCTGGTCATTCCACATTTGGATTGCTAGCACCATTGACCCAATTGGCACCCTCAGACCATTATGTCAGCATGCTGACTGCCTTTATCTGACCCCACCAGAACACCCCTGAGGCCCCTCAATTCCATGCATAACAGCCATGATAGCTGCTCAGCTTTCTTGAAAATATTTCAACTCTTGCAGATGCACTTGGATACAACCAATCCAGAAAGATCAAGCTCACCATCTACTATGCTGATTTTGATGATGCTGAATTCTGGAAATCTCTCCCAGAAGTATCAAATCCAGTTCTGGATTGGGATGCCTTCATTATTAAAGTCAAGAAGCACTATCCCAGATGTGAGGGACCAGCTAGGTACAGCTGAGCAGATCTTCTTGCAGTCACAGAGCAGTTTAGATCAAAGCCAATGTGCTCTCTTGAGGACATTGGAGTATACTACAGGCAATTTCTCAAAGTTGCCAATCCACTTGTATCAACTCAGAAGCTGTCTGATCTAGACCATGATTGGCTATTTATGACTGGATTCCCACAGGATATTGAGGCCTGGATCCAGCAGTGCCTTGAGATCATCCAACTGGACATCCATCCAGATGACATTTACCCACTATCCAACATTATGAATGTGGCCACATTCCTTCTATCAGGATCTTGTATTTGTAACACCCCAGTCTCACCATCATATCCAACTGTTGTCAATCCATTTCCTGATCTTGCACCTGCACCTGTTGTTCACATTCCAGCACTGGCCTGCTCTGCACAGTCACTGGCATCATGTCCACTACCAGAATTGTCATCTCACATCCTCCCTCCTTTGTTGTAGCCTGTGGCTCCACCACATCATCATTCCAGTCCAGCTGCACAGCCACAATGGACACTGTGTCCAGCCACACCCATCCTGTCAGTATCCATCCCAGATAGGGATGCAGTCATGGATATCAATCCAGAGGTATTCAGCCCAGTAGAAATAGTACCACATCTAGCTTGTCCAGGGGATTCTGTCATCTCAGTGGTCATGCCTGTTGACCCTCGCAAGAACTATCCTTTTGTGTGCATTTCCTCTGCACCTCACTTATCCACTGTACTGGTATTACGCTTGATCCCAAAGAGTCAAGTGTGAACTTGGCAAAGGTCCTAGGATATTGAGACAAGGGGGTACCCTACAGATGGTAGGGTCAAGGATTTGTCCTGGTGGTGATCAGATGGTAGACTTCCTGGTGAGACAGGTAAACCAAGGACTATCCCTTGTAATCAGGATGGGATGCAGGCAGGAGCTAAAGTGCTCACTCAAGTGTAGAGCAAAGACACAAGAAAAGGAGTTAGGATTATATAAGCCAAGTAGATCTAAGCTGGGGTACAAGAGAACTACTTGGGGGTTTATATATGAGGACAAGGGGAAACTGAGTAATCATATGGAAACTGAAAGAATAAGAGAGAATAAATGGCTGACTGATCATTAAGTCAGCAAGCCAATAGCAAAAGAGCCTTGGTTGGTAAGTAAGAAATGTTCTGGAAAACAGGAGAACAAATGAGCACATGACAGAGGGGATTATGAGCTTAGTGTAATGAGAACTAAGCGAGGAGAAATGAGTCCAAAAGAAAAGAGACTGAATGGATAAATTGTAACAACTGGACTCCATTTCACCTTTCTCATCTGTGATAGCTGATGATTATTCTACATCCAGACCACTTCTCCAAGTCTTATCATTGTCTGCCAGAATCCCTTTCCTCTCCATCATCTGTGCCTGCTGACAACTTAGTTATCACACCATTTCAATCTGGGCCATTTCCCCTATCTTTATCCATGTCATCATCCACCATGTTGGACCAATTCAAATCACTGTCTGCCATGTCAGACCAATCTGTATTGTCATCCACTGCATTGGACCACCCTCTATCAGTTAATTCTGCTCTCATTTCATCTTCATTGTTTCCTTTCCCACCCTTGGCTTTCTTGTTGGACTTTGTTCCTTTGCTATTTTTCTCAGCTTGCATCTCTTTCATGCCTATTCCATCTTTTTCAAGGCACTTCCCATTTTATCTAGGGATTTAAGCACTTTAGAGTCACCCCCTTTCCATTGGTCTCTGGACTGTTTTAATCAAGTATTTGCATTTTTCTTTCTATCATATTTCTCACCTGAGTTCAACTTCCTTTTCATTCATCTTATCATTCTGGAGCTATGCTTTAGGCTCCTACTGCATCCAATCTGCCGCTTTGACACAGACACCATTATCCAATACACAATGTCCCATCCACCATTTTCATGCAGACCTGGAATCCAGAAGACACAGTGTAATGGGCAGCCCATTACCTCAGAAACCAGAACCCCAGAAACCAGATCGGAACACATTGTGAACACATTGTATATTCCTACTGACTTCAACAATCAACATTCCTATGATTTCAACAGACATTGCTAGTTCCCCAACAGACTGACTATTGGTTATTTAGCTCTATCCTGTACCCTGACTACTTTGTACTTAAGCCCACCTGTATGGATACGATAGGCAGTTGATTTTGGAAGATTTATTCCTGTTCACTTCCAGTGTGACTCTTCTACTTGTCATATCTCGCTCTTACCCAGAGCAGCTGTGACATCTTTTTGAACATTTTACCTCTTCTAAAGAATCCTATTTTATCCTAAACTCTTCTTACCTCATTCCCATTGAAAGGCAAACTTACTAGTTAGGCCCACTAGTAACTATAACCACAATGCTAGATGACTTGATAAGAAAATAAATGTCTCAATATACTCTATGAAGTCACAAAGCTTCAGAAATGAAACCTACCTTCTAGGTCACTCAGTGGTGATGAGCACTAAGTGAGTCATCTGTACCCTCCCCTTCTACCAAGGACCAAACTGGTCATGATAGTGATGCTGCAATAGGCAGGATGGAGAGGATAATTCCCTTCTCTGCAGTTGTGAAGAACTTGAGCTTGGTTGAGTCACATGCTCTCATGACAAACAGGTCCTTACCTGACTTGTCCCAGGACAAGGAGTCTGAAGTGAAGACAAGGGAAGGCACTGACCTAGATGCAGAGGGGCAGCAGCAAGCCCAATTACTCCCCTTGGGACTTGTTCCAGATGACAATGTGGGATGAACCACTGTAACTAGAAAGAAGAAGCAGAATAGGTTCCCATTCTTGAATCAGCAACAAAGTTTGGGACCTAGTATTACACATACCTTGTCTGAGGTTAACCAATAATTGACACCAGAACAGTGTGTGCAAATCCAGCAGCAAGCAAGAGCTGAGGCAGATGCTCAGTCTCTCACTTCTGACTTAATGAAAGAGGAAGTACCTTCAAAGAAAACTGAAAAGGGAATAGATCCCAGGAATTGGGGAAACCTTACCTTTGAAGACCCTGAGATGGATATCAAGGCTCAAAGACAAGCACTTTCAGACTGGAAGAAGTCTAAGAAGACCAAAAAAGCCAAAACCCAGGTATCTAGAAATAGAGACAAAGAGTCTTAGACAGCTCAGACCAGAAAACTAGAATCAATGAACCCTAAGAATCCTGATAAGGATATTCCCAAGGAAATGGGAGAGGGAGCAGCTTTAGCTGAGAAAGACCCTATCCTTAGAATGATCAACACTGCTTTAGAGGCTATTAAATCTGGGTTCTCCAGACTCAAGTCCAGTCAGAGGTCTAAGGGTGAGTACATGAAGTTCATTGGAGGATAAATGAAGGTCAGAGTAACAGGAAGGTATCTAGAAGGACTATGGCACAGGACTTATACAGTGACCTCCAAAACTATTGCAATGTTTGGTGAATTTTCATTGTCTAAGATGTAGAGCATGACAGTGTGGGAATCATGCTTAGTCATAGTGGGACTAAATATAGTGCATGCTCTTGGCTACATGATTGCCCCCTAGGTCATGTGATTTGGCTCAGTGGCTGTGAAGATATGCCAATTTC
>JBBPTJ010000189.1:0-20087 GCA_038094035.1 Pulveroboletus aff. ridleyi
AGGTACGGCAGAGCATTCGTCTCCTACAGCAGGCGCTGCAAAACTATCCACAGAGAGATCGCTGTCACTATCCGAGGATTCGTCGTCCCAACCGCAGCCCCAGGGGCCATCGTCCCCTGCGTCTGAAAAAAGATCATCAGGAGAGTCCTCTTCGACTTCAAAAAAGGCACTCCAGTGATTACCCGGGACAATGTCATCTGGGTCTGCCACGGATTCGTCATCACTGACGCTCCCCAAGTCCGGTAGGAATTCATCATCACTGTCATCGCTGACACTTTCTAAATCTGGCAGGGACTCCTCATCGCTGACAACGCCGAAAACTCCATCGTCGTCATCATTAACCGCTGCCACATGTCCACTGACAGGACGGTGTGTCGCCTCTTTGTCTCCTGCCGGTTTCTTATCGCATTTTGCAGCGAGGTGCTGCTCCGAACCACAGGTCCAGCAGCGCCGCTTTGGCTTCTCCGTCCGGTGACCCTTTCCTCAGTTCCCATGAGTGCGGGAAGAGGATCCCACGGCCATATCCTCATCGCGGTCCTTTTGATCTCCCCAGTTGGTACCCTTGGTTTTGTACCTATCGGATTCTTCGCTAATGAGAGAGATGAGGGTGTTGGGGTCGATCGTCTTCGAGGTGGCATACAAACGGGCAGCTGCGAGTTGCGCAGACGCAAAGTTCACCAATGAGTTAGGGAGCGACCGAATAATGGTGGAACGGTAATCTTTTTCATCGATATCCACCCCTACTGACGCCAGCTCCTCGCGCTTTGTTCGCAGGTCATCAAGAAACTGGCAAACATCGCCACCCTTCGACAGCCTGGATTCCAAGAATTGAGTGCGGAGCTCAGTCTGTGCGTACGCCCCTTTCTCCGTATACTCGTGTGATATTTCCTTCCACATCAGCTCTACAGTAGCCAGCTTCCGCATCTTCAGCGCGGTCAAGTCTGGAATACGTTGAGTGAGTAGGTGCTTGGATATTCCCTCATTCTTCTTCCACTTATCGACATCTGCTTTTTCGTCAGCCGTCGGTGGGGTGTTTGTCGTCGGCTTAGTGGCAGTGCCGTCGAAGTGACCCCACATTTCTTTAGCTTCGACAGCAACCTGGAAGCGGAAAGAAAAGATTGCCCAATTTGTTCCTTTGACGTCGAGCTTCAGAACATTGTTGGGGAGGGTATCGGTTGTAAGCGGAATCGTAGTAGTCATATTTGCGAGGTGTTTGATCGATTGTTTTACCCGAGGAGGTCGGGGCTCATAACCTGAAAAGGCTACGAGAGGAGACACACGAGGGAGAACTGCGAGCAAGGGTCTCAGTCGTTGCGACGGGCAAATGTACTATAATATTACCTGCGAGCAAGGGTCTACCCGAGTCGTAAGTATCGTAGTTCGTAGCATAAACTATATACTCACCTCAGTCGTTGCGACAGGCAAACGTACTGAGGTGTCTGTCAGGAATCGAGCAACTAAATACTAGTCATGCCACTTGACAGTACAAAGGCAAACTAATCATAAAGGGAGAAAAGGCACAAAGGGAAAGAAAAGGTTCAAAGGACTACAAAAGGGGTTATGTATATTAAAGCGGACGGAGACATAAAGGAATCGGGCCGTTGTGGCTGCGCGCACGGTTGCCCAAATCTGACAAGTTCTCCAGGTCTGACTACCATGCCAAGGTATTCAACTTTGGTAGTGGCAAAGTCACACTTTTCCAGTTTGAGGTGTAGGTCAAGTTCAGTCATCCGTTGGAGGACATGACGGGTGCGTTCAGTGTGAGTCATCTCATCCAGTGAGAAGATGAGAAGATCATCCATGTAGATAACAAGCCATCCTTCAGCAATGAGGTCGTGGAAGGAGTCATTTATGAAGCGTTAGAAGGTGGTGGGGGAATTCGTTAGTCCGAAGAACATAACGGTGGGTTCAAATAGGCCTTTGTGAGTGAGGAAGGCGGCCTTCCAACAATCAGATTCTTTGATCCTGACATTGTTATACCCCCATCGGACATCGAACTTGGTGAATATTTTGGCACCTTGGAGTCATTTGACAAAGTCTGAAATAAGGGGAAGGGGGTAGGTATCTCAGATTGTGTGTTCATTGAGGTATCAGTAGTCTTGACAAGGACGTAGCTTTCCGTCCTTCTTGTTGACAAAGAAGAAGGGGGATGACTGAGGGGACTTTGATGGGCAAATTTTCCCTGCATGAAGATTTTCTTTGAGAAAGTCTTTGGTGGCCTTTTTCTTGGCTTCGGTAAGGGGGTAGAGCTTTGCCGGTTGTGGTTTAAACGTCTCGTCAAGCTCAATGGGGTGATCATATGGGCGAGAGGGAGGGAGGTGGTTGGCAGACTTCTTGAAAAACACAGATGCGAAATCTGCGAACTTGGGGGGGAGACGAACTTCCTTCTTTTCAGCAAGAGCTTCGATGGCAAGGTCTGTCACTGTGGTAAGACATTTGACAATGACTTCATCCTCCCAAGCTTTCCATTCCTTATAAGTCAGCCATCTGTGCCCTCCCCAATCTTGGAGATAATCAAATAGTGTACTATTCTGGTCTTGCTCGACCTGGACGTGACAAACTTGAACCGGGTCTGGGATATTTGCAACTTTGGCTGCATGTTCCATGAGCCACTTTGTTTCAGAGGGGGACTCAGTTGATTCAACAGGTGATAGGGCATTGGAGATGGGAAGGAGAAGAGTGCTGGTTGACCAGTCAATGAGTGGATTGGCTTCTCATAGCCAGGGCATCCTGAGGATGAAAGGGTCATCTCTGCAGTGCATGACATGGAAGGTTTCAGAGTAGGAGAGGTCTTCAATGACGAAGGGTAGTGTTGTGAATGGCTCATCGCGTTCACTGAGAAACCGAACTCAACTGTTGGCTGGACCAAACCATAACCCTAGAGAGAGGAAGCTGATGACAGAGCTACCCAGCAGAAGGAAGGAATGCCCATATTAGGGGCTAGCCAGAGCAGGAACTGTTGTAGAGCCTTCATGAGGGACGAGGGATGAGGCCCGAAGGCCAAGCCCTTAGCAGACAGAGGAAGAGCCAATCAACAAAGTGGCTAAAGCTGGGGTTCCCAGCTTTAGGCCACTTGCCTTATATATTGCCTGGGTCTGTGCACAGACCAAGCAGTACACTACTATACATGGTAAGGAATGTACTACAGTAAGTGTAATGAAAGAATGGAAGGACGGAGATTAAGAGCTGCAGGCTGCAAGGAGGTGAGCCCTGAAATCTAGATTGTAGTCCTAGGAGATAGGATTAGAATCGAGATCCAATATATACTAATGGATACATAGGGGAGATTAGATCGGATTGGGAGATCTAGGAGGTGGCAGGATTGCTGTGAAGATCTGATGGAGATTGAGGGTCTAAGGTAGTCTAGGGTTTGCCATGTGGCAACCTTGAGACATGATGTCATAGATGACATCAGGGTCTGGACTCATCATGTGACTGGTCATGTGATCAGCCTTGTGGAGGTCATGTAACGTAACGAATGTGAGGGTGAAGGAAAGAGAGAGAAAGAAGAGTGAAGGAAATAGTTAGGTATAAGGGGATTCATAACAGGTAGGATAATGGAGAATTTAATTGGTCCTCCTTTATTCAGGGTGTCATCTGCATTCCAAACTGGAACAGGTTTCAGGTGAGCGGGATGTGGTGTTTCTTGACAAACCCCCAATCTATGCAGGATCAGGTGGCTCCAGAATCTACAAGGGCATGAGTTTTGATGACTTTCTGACCAGTAGCAAAGACAATGGGGATTCATATTGCTTGGGGATCTTTAGCTACTAGTACACAGTGATTAGAGAAGGAAACGTGCGTCAGGGGCATTCCTCCCTTCAAAAACTCTTTCCCCATCTGGAAAAGGTCACCCTTTTGATAGTTTCTTCAGGGGGGTCTTCTTCCTCCTCATTATCAGGGACGGGTTCGAGTTTAGGAAGTGAGGGATTTTCGACAACTTTCTTGACAGAGGTTTTCTTTTTCCCTGGGGTTGGGAAGGTAGGGCAGGTGTTTGACATATGTCTGGGTTGGCAGCAGTGGAAGCAGAGTTTCATTGTCATGCATCGCTTCCATTCTTCTGGAATTAACTTGCCGATCCTGACGACATCTACGTCCATGGCATCTGGGTCCTTTGTGGAGGTGGTGGAAAATGCAGCAGGTCAGAAGTAGTTGTATGTTCCTTTCTGCTTGTATGCATCAGCTCACTCCCACTGGATAATGAAGTGGACGGCTTTCTTGTACCATTCCTCAATGGTGACTGGGGGGTGTCCATGGAAAAGATACATTGGTGGAGGGAATTTGGTATTCTGGCAGCAAAGAAGTTGGTGAGGATGATGTCATCTTCAAGGGTGCTGAGAGAGACTTGGTTCTTGAACTCCGAGATGTAACTATTGATATCAGAGAGTTTTGAAATGCAGGTATCCTACATCCATCGGACTGCCTTTGCAATGGTGTCTTCGTGTTGGAAAGTCTCTTTAAAGCTTTCTACAAACTTCTTGTATGTTCCAAATCCATTAGTGGGGTCGGCAAGTTTCTGGGTTCGGAAGGTGTTGGCCCAGGTGGCTGCAGATCTGCTCCTCATGAACGAGAGGGTGAAGGTGATTTTCTTTGTATCGGTGTTATAGAGATCCTCGTTGGTGATGAGGTAAAACTGGACAGAGTTAAGCCATGGAATGGCTTTCTCATAGGAGCTGTCATAGTTGTCTGGTTTCCCAAGGCGAAGCTCGGTGGGTTTGGTGGTCATCGGTGGGGGAGTGAATGGTGGGGGTGGGTTTCATATGGGGGTTTGAACTCGGGTTGTTCTTGCCCGATGTTCTGCATTGGCGAGGGCTCTGGGGAGTGTTTGGTGGGTTGCTATGGGAGTGGGAGATGGTGGGATTGGTTCTCTAGGGATGGATATTCCTTCAGAGAAAAGGGCAGCGAGGGTGTGATCCTCATGTTGTTCTTGAGGGGAAGTAACGTGGAGATCTGGTGATAATGGGGGGTGTTCTTCCTCAGAAGATTGGGGTTCGGGTTCTGAATCAACAGGTGGTCATTCTCTGGTAGGTCCAAAGATCCTATCAGTGAGGCTGGGGAGGTTTCATCAAGATATGGTAGTGGTTTAGGCAGTGCTAACCACAGCAGGAGAGCTTAGACCTTTTGTTACACTTGATCCCGAGGGGTCTAGCGTGAACTTGGCGAAGGTCCTAAGATACTGAGACAAGGGGGTATCTTGCTAATGGCAAGGTCAAAGGTTCGTCCTGGTAAGACCAGATGATAGACTTCCTGGTGAGACGGGTGGACCAAGGACAATCCCTTGTAATTGGGATGGAACGCAGGGAGAGCAAAAGTGCTCACTCAGGTGTAGAGCGAAGACACACGAAGAGGAGAGTTAGGATGTTATATTCCAAGTAGGTCTAAGCTGAGGAGTACAGGTGCTACTTGGAGGTTTATATACAAGAACGAAGGGTCGCTGAGTAATCATATAGAAACTAAAAGAATAAGAAAGAACAATGGCTGACTGATCATTGAGTCAGCGAGCCAATAGCCAAAAGAGCTTACTTAGTAAGCAAAGAACATTCTGGAAAACGGAAGAAGGATCAAGTATGTGATGGAGGGAACTATGAGCTTAGCATGAGAAGAACTAAGCGAGGAGAGGTAAGTCCAACAAAAGGAAAAGATAATATAGCTATAAATCGTAACATCTTCTATCTGAACTCCAGACCAGACTTTAATATATAAGCCTCCTGTATTCCATCTTTGTACCTCAGTACAAATATCACACTAGTCACCTCTAGTCTCTTGTCTGGTCCCTCCCTCCCTCTCTCATTCACTCTTCTCTCTCGCTCTCCTCCTACACAATACAAGGACTGAACCTTGATAAGGGCATGATACATACATCCTGCACCAAAGTCCTCCTAGGTACCTTTCCTGTTACTCCAACCTCCATTTGTCCTCTGATGAACTTTATGCACTCACCTTCAGACCTCCAACCAGACTTGAGTCTAGAGGACCTGGACTTAACATGGCCAGAGATGGATAGGAAAGTCAGACTTGTATCCAATGTCATGTCAGTACTCACTTCTTATATCATTCTATTACCCTATCTTTGTTTTATCCCCATTCCATGACTCCATGCTGTTTCTCCTCCCCTTTTACTATTTCCTTATAGAGATCACTTGCTTTACTTCAGAGTTGATTGGACTTTACACTCACATCGTCACCTACCTTATATATGTATTCCCTTTTTCTCCTGGGCTTCCCTCAGTCATTCCTGCTACTCCTTAGGCAGCAGCTGAGGTGAGTGCCAGTTCTACTTTACTTTACCACTGTTGCTAGTTAGTGTAATTGTCAAGTCTGGGTCCTCCGGACTCAAGTCTGATTGGAGGTCCAAGGGTTAGTATACGAAGTTCGTGAGGGGGCAAGCAGAGTTCGGAGCGGCAAGGGGGTACCTAGGAGGACATTGGCACAGGACTTATGTGTCACGCCCTTGCCTAGGCTCTGTCCTCATATTTCATAGAAGGGAAGTAGGGGATAGGAGAGAGGGGAGTCGGACAAGGGACAGGAGGTGACTAGTTCGATATTCATACTAAGGTACAGAAGCAGAATACAGGAGCTTTATATACTGAAGTCCAGTCTGGAGTTCGGATAGAGGAATGGAGGACCATATGGTAAGGTATGTCAGATAAAGGGGAAGCATATGGAGACAGGGAACATACATAGTGAGAACATATGGTGTGGCGAAGGGTCGAAGGGATGAGGCTAAGGGTCATAACTAGGGAATGGAGGGTTGAAGGTATAAAGGGAATACTAAATAAGGAAAGCAAGGGAAGTCCAATATGAAAAGACGAAGTCTGAATGGGGAGGTCCGGAGTAGGGGTTCAGAGGCCAGAGTTGACAGGGGTTGGGACAGATATGACAGTGCCCCCCTATTAAGGCCAAGCCCTTGAGGCTGGCTAGACTCGAGTCGGGGTGGACGGTCACATGACTAGCGCGAGTCGGAGTTTGAAAAGGTAATAGGTCGTGTCTCACTTATCTTGATCCTGTTCTCTAACCACAACCAGCTACCTGTGCCACCACCCTTCATCGTCATGCCTGCTGCCAACCCACTCAACAACCAGATCGCGGCTCTTGCGGCCCAACTGCAAGAGATGCAACAGCGCCGCGAAGAGGAGAAGGCTGAGGAGGAGCATCGTGCCTGGGAAGAGGTGGAACAAACTGCATGGGAGGAACACGAGCACCAGGAGCAGGCCACGTGGGCTGAGTGTGAGCACGACAAGCGCAGGAAGGTGGCAGAGGAGTGCATCAAGGGCATCCAGGAGGAGCACCTCAAGAAGGCGAAGGAGGGGCAAGAGGCAGTGCGAGCCAAGGAGAAGGGGAAGACAAGGGCGACGGGGCATAACCAGGTGTGTGGCCTGTTCATCAGGCCTTGGACATAACTAACGGAGGTCTGCAGGAAGAGGCCATTGAATTCCCAAGTGAGGACGAGGAAAACAGGGGTGAACCATTGACATCGGTCTGGGCCCCAAAGAGGGGATGCAAGGCCACCAACCCTAGGTGGTCCCCATGTGCACAGTGCATGCAATGGAATGAGGAATGTCGGCCCCCACAACAGGGGTCAAAGGGGAGGTTGTGCCATGTGTGCGTGCATGGCCATCTCATTTGCAAGAGGAAGGGGGTCCCAGAGGAGCATGAGGAGGTGGGCGAGGAGGATGAGGAGGATCACCCAGTGCCTTGCAAGAAGGCCCAGGTGGAGGTGGTGATCCCGCCCCCCCCTTATCCTACTATAGGCGCCCTCATGGCCCTTCTCACGAAGGCCACAGGGTCGCTTGGCCTCATTGCTGGGGGTTTCATGCCCCTGCGAGAGGACATGGCTGGGGTGCAGGAGGAGCTGAGGAGGCTCCGAGAGGAGGTCACAGGGGTGCAGGCGAGGGGGCACAGATACGAGGAGGTGGGAACGCAGATAAGGGCAGACCCAGAGGTGGAGAGGACAGAAACAGAGGTGCAGACAGAGGAGATGGAGGAGGCAGAAGTGGAGGCAGAGGTGGAGATGGAGACAGAGGTGGCCCTGGAGGAACCAGAGGCCATGTAAATAGACTAATTTTGTCTTTTTGTTTTTTCTTTGTAATGAACAAAGTCTGAATCGGAGTAAGGAGTGAACAAGAGGAAAAAGAAGGAAATGAAAGGAAAATGGAGTAAGTACTCAAGGAGGAAGTGGTCTGGACTTGTCCGGGTACCTCCGGTGGAAGTCTGAGACTAAGTCCAAAGCATGACCTAACTCTGTAGCTAGCAACCAAGAGGTCTCGTTGTCAGTTCCTTCATATCCGAGCCAATGCACCAAGTACAAGAGTTGGCAGTGATGCCTTCTCTGATCGATCTTGGAGTCTAGGATCTCCACAATCTCGTACTCAGGTTCTCCGTCAACCTCAATCAGAGGTGGCGGGGGTTGGACACAGTTCAGGATGGAGTTCAGGGTGAAGGGTTCTAACTGTGAGATATGAAAGACTGGATGTACGGATTTCATAGAGTCAGGTAATCATAAGGTAAAGGAGTGTGAACCTGGCTTAGCAATAATAGTGAAGGGTCCTAAATATCTTTCGGAGAGTTTCTTTGAAGGTCTTGTGGATCAGAGGTATTTCACTTTAAGGTATACCTGATCTCTGATAGCGAAGTTTGGAGCCAGGGATCTTCTCGCATCTGCTGGTCCTTGATAGTGCTTCTGTGCCTCTAGCATCTCCGATCAGAGGAATTCATGGAGTTGGTCCAAGTCTGTGACATAGGACTAGGCCGCGGAGGAGGTGAGAGTGGTATCGGAGTTGACGGAGAGGTTCGGGTGGTAGCCCTTGTTGGCGAAGAAGGGAGATACACCAGTGGTAGCACTAAGTGCGTTGTTGTAGGAGAATTCCACAAGCGGAAGGAGTTCCAACCAGTTGTCTTGCTGATAGTTGCAATAGATCTGGAGGTATTGCTCAAGGGTCTGATTAGTGCACTCTGTCTGACCATCTCCCTCGGAGTGGTATCCCGAAGTGAAGTGTAGGTGCATGTTGAGAGCTTTACCTAGTGACTGGAAGAAGTGCGATATAAACTCAGAGCCCCAGTCGGAGGTGACATGGGAGGGGACTCTATGTTTCAAGAAGACGTGGAGGAGGAACAGCTTGGCTAGCTCAGCGGAGGTGATGGTGTTATGAGTTGGAACAAAGATGACTTGCTTCAATAGCCGATCTACAACAACAAGGATGGCAGTGAAGCCAGAGGAAGACAGGAGCTGCTCGATGAAATCCATGGATATGGAGTTCCATGGTTTCTCCAGGACCAGGAGCTGCTTCAGGAGACCATATGGGCAATGTTGGGGGACCTTGGCTCGGGAGCATGTTGTACAGGAGGACACATAGTCCTTGACAAACGTCCGAATGCCTGGCCAGGTGTATTCGCGATGGATCACTCCTAGTGTATGGTTCTGTCCAAAGTGGCCTGCAGTAGGGTGGTTGTGGAAAGTCCAGAGAAGTTGGAGTCAGAGGTTGGCAGCATTGGGGACGTAGATACGCTTGTCCCTTAGGAGGAAGCCTTCTGGGTTTACAGACCATCTCGGGTCGTCTAACGACTCAGAGAAGAGGAGGGGTGACACGACTGGGTCAGCAGGGAGGGAGGAAAGGATATTGGAGCAGACTTGTTCAGTGTTGAGTAAGACGGAGGCCCAGAGTAACGGAGTCTCTAGGAGTGTGGCTCACAAGGACGTCACGAGTTGTTCCGAGGTGAAAATGGGCCAGAGATTGTTGGGGTTGATATGAGTGAAGTCCCTATCCCCCTCTTTGGGGTAGATATCCCAGCATCTAGTCAGTGCGTCAGGCTTAGCTCCGAGCTTACCAGGACGATATCGGACTGCCATATTGAATTGGCAGAGGAACTCCAACCATCAGGCCTGGCGATGCATCAGGAGCTTCGTGGAGGAGAAGTACTCCAAATTTTTGTGGTCCATGATTACATCAACAGGGTGGGTGGAACCCTCTAGGAAATGTCGCCAAGAGGTGAATGCCTTGAATATCACCAGTAACTGTTACGATTTGTCGTTTTTACTCTTTTCTTTTGGACTTATCTCTCCTCGCTTAGCTCTCCTTACGCTAAGCTCGTAGTTCCTCGGATCTTACACCCGATCCTTCCTTCGCTTTCTAGAATATTCCCTGATTACTCATCGTTGCATTTCTGCCATTGGTTCGCTGACTCAACGATCAGTCAGCCGATTATTCCTTCATGTTCTTCCATGTTCCATATGCTTACTTAACATTTCCTCGTCTTTGTATATAAACCCCAAGTAGTCTCCCTGTATTCTCAGCTTAGACCTACTTGGTATACAACGTCTTAACTTTCCTCTTCGTGTGTCTCTGCTCTACACTTGAGTGAGCACTTTTGCTCTCCCCGCGTCCATCCCGATTACAAGGGATTGTCCTTGGTCCACCCGCTTCACCGGGAAGTCTACCGTCTGGCCACACCCGGACGAACCCTTGATCCTGCCCACTAGCAGGATACCCCTTGTCTCGGAATCTTAAGACCCTCGCCAAGTTCACGCTCGACCCTTCGGGATCGAACGTAACAGTAACTCCTTGTCATGTGTGTCATAGTTCAATTCCACTCTGGAGAGCATACAGGAGTAGAATATGATGGGATGGAGTTCATTGTTGGAGGTGATGGAAAGGATGCCAGCAATGGCATAGTCAGAGGTGTCAGTCTCAACCGTCATCAGAGCATCGGGGTCCCAGTGCGCGAGCACTGGAGCTGTAGTGAACATATCCTTAAGATGTTGGAAGGACTTACAACAAGTTTCAGAGAAGTCCCACAGAGCATTCTTGTGAGTGAGTCAGGTTAACGGAACCACGATGTCAGAGTAGCCGTGGATGAAGTGGCAATAAAAGTTGGTGAATCCTAGAAAGGACTGGATGTCCTTAACTTTCTGGGGTTCTGGCCAATCTAAAATCATCTGTATCTTATCCTTGGCCATGGAGAGACTGGAGGGAGAGAGGATGTATCTGAGATATTCGATGGTGTCACTGTGCCATTTGCACTTCTTGAGTTTGCAGTAAAGTCTGTTAGCACAGAGGCGTCGGAGGACTTCTCAGACATGCTTCCAATGCAAGGCAGGGTCAGTGGAGTAGATGAGAATGTCGTCGAGATATACCACCACGCTGATGTCCAGCATATCAGCAAAGATGCTGTTGACGAAGTGCTGGAAGGTGGCAGGAGCATTAGTAAGTCCGAATGGCATTACTAACCACTTGAAGGAACTGTAGCACATTCAGAATGATGTCTTCCACTCATCTCCATCGGCAACACAGACCAGATGGTACATGCGCTGGAGATCGAGCTTCGTATAAATCTTAGCTCCACTTGGAGCCTCAAGGAGGTCCAAGATGCATGGGAGAGGGTAGCAATCCTTTTTTGTGATCTTGTTCAGGCCTCGGAAATCGACACATAATCAGAGTGAACTGTTCTTCTTTTGGACAAAGAGGATGGGTGTGGCGTGAGGAGAGGTGGATTGGTGGATGAAGCCGATCCAGAGATGTTCATCAAGGAAGTCCCAAAGGGCTCCCTGTTTGGAGGGCAAAATGGAGTAGAGGCGACCGATGGGAGGTTCGGCGCCTTCCTTAAGTTCAATCTTCAGGTCGAATGGCCTGTGTGGAGGCAAGATGTCAGCCTTGCCCTTACTGAAGATGTCCACAAATTCATGGTACTCCAGGGGAACCTTTGACAGGTCTGGAGGCTCTTTGGGCAGAGCATCGATGCATGCAGCGCTGCGACTGCAGATGGAACAGAGGGAGAGGGCAAAGGGTGTCAATCCTTCAAGCTTGCAGGCCCGGTGAAAGGCGGCAGCATTGACAAAGGAGACTGGAGGAGACCGAAGTCCAGGTGCTGTGGGAGAATCTGGGGGTTCTGGCAAAGGTTCATGTGGAGGAGTTGGAGGAGCGTCGGGGCTCGACTCTGGAGGGACAGAGGACGACGTTGGGGTTGGCAAACCTGTGGGGTCAGTTTGGAATGAGATGCTGTTTGTAGCCCAATCAATCAACGGATTGCAATGGGTGAGCCAGCAATGTCCGAGAACTATACGACACGAGGGATCCAACGAGGTAACATAAAATGTTTTGGAGGTGGAAGCTCCCGAAGCGAAGGATAATTGAAGATCTATAGCAGAGGAGATAGAAGAGGTGGAGGAGCCATCGAACAGGCAGAGGGAAAGCATAGGGACGGAGTACGTAGATAACTTATTTTTATCTACAAATGTGGAATCTATGAAACAGTGAGTAGAGCCGGAGTCTACAAGTACTGGTACATCAGAGATAGAAAAATTGGAAAGGGAAACTATAGGGTGGAGGGAATTCAGGTCTGAAAGAGAGGATGCATTGAGACGGAGTATTGGAGGAGCACAGCTGTCAGGCTCAATGTGACTCCCAACCTGTGCTGTAGGGGAGTCACACTCTATTTTTTCACCTCCGAAGAAGCAGAGCAGGAGGCTGGAGCAGGAGTTGTCACAACTGCTCAAGCCTTCGCAGCCCTAGAGGTGCTTTTCAGATATTTTTTTGCAGAGTGTCCAGCAAGGTCACAGAAGAGGCACAAGCCAAGCTTTAGATAGCACTGTCATTCCTTGGGGAGGAGTTTGCCATCCTTGCCCAACTTGGTGGAGATTGAGTCTGTGGGGGCAGACTCAGTCCCACTCTTCTTGTTGGTGGAGGAAGAAGAGGAGCCTTTGGATGACTTGTCCTTAGGCTTACTGGAGGCAGAGGTAGAGGCAGCACTGGATGAACTGTCCTTGCCAGAGTTGGATGATTTGGAGGTGGATGCGGAGTTGCCAGAGTTCGACCTGGAGGCTTTGGTTGCATGGACGATTTCATCCTTGCATTCCCAATACCAATGGTTGATCTGCTGGGCGAGAATGTGGAGTTTGTGAATGTCGTCGGGTTTGCCTTGACGAGCAAGCTCGTCCTTGATGCAGTCCAGGAAACTGGAGTAGAAGCTCCATTGGAGCGCTCCTTGGCCCCAGTCTCGGACCTGGCTAGTGAGTCAGTTCCACTTGACAATATACTTGGAGATGTGCTGGGTGTCGTGCATCTGGAGGCACTCAAGCTGAGCTTCAGCATCTGTGACAGGGTCATGAGGTCCAAAGTTGGACTGCAACTCATACAGGAAGGTATGCCAGCTGTCCATCCATGTGGGTCGGAGGCCTGGTGCTTCAAGTCCAAGAAGGTCCAGTTCGAAGTACTCAAGCATGGTCCCCTTGAGGTAGGACTGAGTGAAGGTGACCTTGGTCTGATCTTTGCGGTAGGTTCGGGGATTGGCCTGGAAGTGGAGTTCACACTGGACAGCAAACAGGCGGAGTTTCTTTGGGTCTGTCCCATCGAACAGGTCAGGTTCCCAGACCTTGGACTTAGAGCCTTTGGTCTTCCATCATCAGAGTGCTTGGCAGGTTATCCCCTTGATGGCATTGGCGATTTGGGTGAAGGGTTTGTAGGCGAGAGGGACTTGGTTGTGTTCTTTGTCTTCGGGGTGATCTTCGTCGGGGAAATGCCTGGCGGAGGAACCCTGGTCGGAGTCCGTGTCGGAGGAGCTAGAGGAGTCATTTCTGCCTGTGTTGTCCCTGTTGCCCCTTCTGTGCAAAGGCATCAGGGTGCCGGGTCGGACTTGGACGGATTCCTCACTGTCCCATTCCTGGGAACCCATCGGAGGAAGTTCAGGGCTGAGGGTAAGCAGAAGAGGTGTTAGCAGGGACAAAGGTTGTCTATCATGCACCTCAGAGATGGAGGGCGCAGTGACCATGGTGCGTGTGAAGAAGCTTTGAAAGTCTCCAGGGACCCCGCAAGAGCTGCCAAAGGCAGTCTGCAGAACCTGCTCTTGTTGAGCAGTGCAGCAGGTATGCATAGCCATGAGGGAGTGTGAGCCTTGACAAGGGTGAGTACAAATATACTGTCAAGTCTGGGTCCTCTGGACTCAAGTCCAATCGGAGGTCCAAGGGTTAGTATATGAAGTTTGTGAGGGGGCGAGCAGAGTTTGGAGCAGCAAGAGGGTACCTAGGAGGACGTTGGCACAGGACTTATGTGTCGCGCCCTTGCCTAGGCTCTGTCCTCATATTTCATAGGAGGGAAGTAGGGGGTAGGAGAGAGGGGAGTCAGACAAGGGACAGGAGGTGACTAGTTTAATATTCATACTAAGGTACAGAAGCAGAATACAGGAGCTTTATATACTGAAGTCCAGTCCAGAGTTCAGACAGAGGAATGGAGGACCATATGGTAAGGTACGTCAGATAAAGGGGAAGCATATGGAGACAGGGAACATACGTAGTGAGAACATATGGTGTGGCGAAGGGTCAAAGGGATGAGGCTAAGGGTCATAACTAGGGAATGGAGGGTTGAAGGTATAAAGGGAATACTAAATAAGGAAAGTGAGGGAAGTCCGATACTAGGAGAACGGAATCTGATACAAAAAGATGAAGTCTGAGTGGGGAGGTCCAGAGTAGGGGTTCGGAGGCCAGAGTTGACAGGGGTTGGGACAGATATGACAGTAATGGGCAATTACTGCCCTTTACTTAGATTTTTCACACTGTGTGCACTCACCATCACTATATAAGGCAAAGAACTCAAAGCTGTCCTCCCAGCTTTGACCTCTTGTCAATTCAGCCTTCTCTGTGTGCTAGCAGTCCAAGCTTCATTCTGTGTCTATTGTACTCATTGGTGCTATCTGTGGCAGCTCCTGCTGGTTCCAGTTACCATCCTTTCTTCTTTGCCAGGTAGTGCTGTCATATGCCCCTTCCAAACTCTCATCAAACATAGTTTTCTAGCCAGTGGTGGTTTAGACATTTGATTGTGAACTGTCAAGCCATTCACAGCAATTTCACACTAATCCCAAAGATAACAGGCAAAGCCCATCCTGAGTGTTGCATTGAATTAATTATTAACAGGCCAATTGGCTATGCCTTAATTTGACACTCACATGCAACTGCAACTGCATGTGTGATTGTCACAACTCTGTTTCTCTCTATTAAAGCACAGCTACTGTGTCAATAACTGCAGCATGAGATTCAGATATGTAGCATTGATACATGGTCATCTACTACAATGTCTGTAGGGTCTGTGTGCAGACTGTACAGACTGAATCTTCTCACAGACACTTGACTACTGTGGACAGTGATTGGAGTTCATGGGAAAATTCCCACATAAACATTTGCTAACTTGGCTGCCGAGATTACCTTCTCGTCCACATATGTACTTATTGTTTAATGCATACAAATAATGTACTGTAGAGTCTATTTACTGTGCGATCAATCTTCACTGTATGCCATGTGACAGATACCGAAAAGAACAATTAACGCTACCATCTGCGTTGACAGGTGGAGCTTGCCACCACCAAGAAATGTAATCTCGGGCAGGACCCGGTGTCATGTGTCAGCGGGAGGGGAATTTTGTGTGTGCTGTCCATGTGGTCGTCAAGTCCAGCTTGCGCCTGATAATAATACATAGGTCGTGCGCAGGAACGTACGCTGAATACATTGATAGGCGTCCACCAAAACGTAACCCTGGATCAGTCCGCGAGCGCCACTCTCTGGGAGTGTCCCTCCAATAGATCTTGTAGATCTCCCTTGGCAATAGCATCAAAGCGAGGGTGACTAGACGAACTTCAAAACTTGGCGACAAGCTCTTGCCTTGTCGTCGCCCTGGGTGTAACCGACGTCTGCGAGAAACGAGCGTGGGAAGTAGGGCCTTTTGTGCCTGCGCCACCTGTTCACCTCATCATTCTCGTTTTGATTCCATCACGGCCCTTGTTTTTTCGCCCTTACCTCGTCGGGGAGACCTGGGGGCAGACGTGACGACCGCGACGAACAACGACGACAACACCTATCATGGCGACGGCCACGTCGAGATTGTCGCTCGATCCTCTCATTGACCTAGCTAACCCCGTTCGTAACCCCCTCGCCAGAATTCCTGACCTCAACCCTGCCCCCCGCTCTCAGATTCAACGTGTATCCTCAGAGTCACAGGCCCCTGGACGTGCTTCGCCGCCACCCCGGATATCGCGGCGCACCCCAGTCCCATTCCTCCTCGAAGCGTTCCCTGCTCCCCCCAGTCATATTCCTGGCACGCCGGCCAGTCTCTTGAATGGTTCATCTATCCTCGCGTCTGCCACAAACTGGCTCGCTTCGGTCCCTGCCGGCGCTGCCGCATCCACAAGCTCTACGAGTCCTCCGAATTCCAATGGGCTGTTGCCAAATCCCCCCCACCAGCCTCCGGCGGCCTATTTGCTCCAAGGCAACCCACCCCCGTCGTCACCTCCTACTGTTCCTCTCCCGCCTATCCCTGGACCTTCCTCTGTCACGCAAGACCTCTTTACGCAGCGTGCTTTACAAACGACCGTTTGCTCTGGGCCACCCGCCCTCTCCAGGACCGACTCTCAGCAATCTCATACTCGTTCAGGATCACTGCCACGGCTATCTCTCGGCGGTGACGAGCTTGTGCGTGGGAGACACAGGCAAGGTTCATTGTCTTCCCTGCGGAACACCAGACATCCAAAAGGTGAACAAAGTGAGACAATAACGGAGGAACCCACGGAAGAGCCATCCGTGCCCCTACCTCCGCCCTCGGCTGCACCGCAGTCCCCTCCACTCTCCGATTCACTCACTGAGAGAAATCGTGATCAGTCGCGGGATGATAGTCTTGACATTCTACGTCCTTCCATTTCCCGTGTGGCCGAGAGGCCTGCTCGCTCAGATCATAAGCCGTATGCTGATGTCTCACTAGCAAGCATCGATATGAGCGATCTGAACGCGATCGGATCGGACGGGGTTGAGGGTGACGAACAGGCTTCTCGTCCATTTCCGCCATTTCCACCTCTCCTCCATTCACAATCCATTGATCCACCACTCCCCGGCCCTCCCTATGTCCACAAGCCGCGTGAAGAGCGCAAATCTTCAGGTCACATCACACACGTGTGTTCTACCTCCGAAGACGCGGATACGCGGGACGGTGCCATGTCCCCGGAGATCACGCAAATCTTATCAACCGCTCCCCGTCTGCGAAAGCACTCATCATCGTCGCGCTCACGTGATCCCAGCGCATCACGGGATCCCAAGGGTAGTTGCAGGAGTAGAGGGGAAAGTGATGTACCACCAGTGCCGACAAGCTCACGCAGAGGCAAGGGTGCACAGCTCGATAGAGGCAATGAAGGCATCTGCGCTGGAGGAGGAGCAGACCAGGCGGACGAGTCGGATTCGAGTCTTGATTTGCACACTCCGCTGCCGTGGGTTTCGTGTTCGAAGTATATGTTGGCCTATGTCACTGAACGAGGACTGTTTCTAGGCAACTAATGTTGCGCCATGGGATGCTGTCTCCCAATTCGAAATTGCTGCCGCGGCTTGAAGTGGATCCATCACGACTGAGTATCGTATCCGGCGTGTCTTCGTCGTCTTACCTCTCCAACGTGTCAAACGTTTCGCTGATGTCGACGACAAGCGCGGGCTCGAAGCATCCCAAGGACGCGAGGGATACCCCATGGAGAAGGGTGAGGCATCGTGACGGCAAGTTGCTCCAAGGTGGGATTGGGCTAACGACCGGGCTTGGGTGGAGCGACAGGTCGGTGTTCTCTTTCCTTTTTTTCTCTGCTGACTCTTATGTATTGGATCGGTGTCGCTTGCTGACTTCGATTCGGAGCGCTTCCGTCCCGATCGTTATCGGTGGCTGTTTTCTCTCCTGCATCAGCCAGCCTTTTTTGATTGCTGATCACGTATTGTCTTTCCAGTGAGGACGAGGATGCGCCCTCCCAGCTGACCCGGCGCGTCTCCAGTCTCGTCTTGTCCCGCCGCACTTCCTCCTCCTCCGTCGCCTCCTCCCGCACCTCCCCCTCGGCTCGTCCCGTCCCCAGATCCACCTCCCATGGTATCCTCCGCGATGTCGGGGGGCACAGAACCACCCCCCACCCCGACGAGTTTGGCTACTCCCCTCGCTCTAGCCTAGCAACAAGGAGCCTTCCTTCTAGAAGCCAACCTGCCAGTCGCGTTGCAAGCATTCGTAGCATCGGCTCATCTCTTGGGCGTTATAGCACCTACTCCACTTCCTCAGTGGCCCCTCCAGAGCCTCGCACTAGAGCCGGTTCCGTTTCTGACTCCAGCGTATATGCCGCCTCCGTCGCTTCCAAGCCAGATAGCTTCGCCTCCTCCGACGGGAGCACCAGCCTCATGCCAGGTATTCGCGAATATGACGATGGCGTAACCCCGACACGTGCCGCCTTTCAGCGATCCAGTGCTGGCAGCCCGAATGGAGCCACCGGTCCTGATCCCCACACCCCTAGCAGTACAGCATCCTCGGGCAGTCTCCCATTCCCAGTTACCCCCAAAGGTACCGAAGAGATCCCACAGCTACAGTCGACATACAATCCGGACAAGGTCCTTCCACCCCTCCCCCCGAGCACAATGGGTAAATATCCCTCTACTCTTACCCTCCGGTCGCAGTCTACGGGATTGCATCGTCCACGCACTTATTCAAATACATCGTCCGTGTCGAATAGCTCGATGCTCGGTGTACCCCCTGGCGACGTCAAGAGAAGTGCCTCCCCAACGACGACAACTAGGCAGCTATTTGCAAAAGCTGCTGTCTCTGCAGGCTCACCCCGTCCATCCGTTAACGGTACTCCGCGACCCTCGCTGGCTATTCCAAGACCATCTTTGACTATTCCAAAATCGCCTCTGTCCCCTCAGCCTCCATTATCTGGATTACCGCGGCCGACTACGCCATCATTATCCAATAATGCAAAAGCAGGTCAGGGATACACGCCTCGCCCTCTCAGACTGGCGAGTCACTCCTCCATTAACGTTTCCTACATCATTAACTAATATCATCCCCACCTTTTTTCAATCAGGCGGAGCTAAATCAGTCTCCAGTCAAGGTTTTCCAGCCTGGCGAACAACCCCATCGATCCGGTCAGGTACTAACATACAATCGGAATGTACATGATCAACTCAAACTTCGCTCGCTTTCCGTGAACACTGGGTCAAATCGCCCACAACTGCCAATGTCTTCACCGGGTGGTCCGCAAGCTTTGTCCTTGTCATCCCCGGGTGTTACTTTTACTCAAAGTTCGGCCCTATCCACACCAGTTACTGCTCCGTCGTCACCCCTGCTAAGTCCAAACCCGGACGGGGAGAGTGGTCGTCCGAAACCCAGGACCGGTACGGGTATGGTGTACCGGACTAATCTCAGTGTGGGTACCACGGCTACGGGTAGGACCCGGGTCCCATCAACGGTCACGAAGTAGACAACTAGGGTGGGCGAAGGCACGTCGGATGGGATCAGAGGCACAAAATTGGTTTGTATAACGGGTTGATGGGTATCAATCTTGAGCATTGTTCTGATGATGTTGCGCGTTTCGAGGCAGATGGGAAGGGTTGATTGCGGTGCTAAGGAGGCGCTTTTATTCTTTTTTCTTTTATTCTTTTCATTCTCTGGTTGGGACCACTGGCCCTGTTGGGTTGCGATATGACGTGTACAGTCCAGTGGTTACAGCGAGGGGCTGTGCTTGGTAGGAGCCATTCTCGTAAATGAAAACAGTTGCAAACCTGTTGACCGTGTCCCGTCTAGGTTGCTTTCCACTGTCCCTCGTGAGCGCCGGTCATATCACCTTGTAGCATGATTCGCATCCGCGTTCGATCTGAGGCGGCATGGACCGGGATGGCCTGATGAATGGAATGTTTTCGATATCTGGTCGATTGATTCCCCGATTCCAAAGTTGAATGATCGCTCGTTTGGATCCCATTCGCACACAACATTGTTCGTTCTTGGCGTCCTGCGGTCTACACAACTCATCTTTCACAACACGTGTCCTTGAGGGATTTTCCATCCCTTCCCTTGTTCGCACGTAACATTGTACTCACATTCATTCATGGACCTAAACTATTCCCAAAGAGCCTTTGACAAGGTTATACATCCCAATCCGTTATGGATAGTCCCGTCCTCGTGCCATCTGACTCCACCTTAAAACCCTTACCCTCGCTTGAAGAGCTCGCTTGGCAATACTCCCACCCTCCTTTGATCCATTTCATTTTTTCTTTATGTAACTTATCCTTTCCTGTTGATGTTTTTACCTCGAGGATCATATTTTGC
>JBBPTJ010000191.1:0-19845 GCA_038094035.1 Pulveroboletus aff. ridleyi
CAGATGTGAGAGAGTTCCCACCAGGGTTGATGGAGATTAAAAGGGTGTGCCAGCCATGAGGCATGACGTCATATAATGTCATGGTCTGGGCCTGGTCATGTGACAAGTCATGTGGTAAGAAAAGAAAGGGGGTGTGAAGATGGTTCGTAACACTGTCAACTGCTGCCTTGCTGTGAGTCACAGCTGATGGCTTATTTGTGGGCCATTGACTTTCTTCATTATCAGATAACCCAGAGGGGTTGTTCACAGTAGGCTGAGTTGGCTGGGAAAAGTGCCTTTTGCTTCGGAAGTCTTCATTGAGTCCTCCCGCCAACTGATGGGCCCCTTTGATTTTCTTTGCAGGAGGATGGCTTGGCACTGTCTGCATCAGTTTCCATTTGTTGCCAGTGTTGACCAGTGGAGACATAGCAGGGTTGACATTCTCAGCCTGGCTTCTAGAATACTAATGGTTAGTGTCTGACTAGTTATATTTACCTCACTCACTGATGACATGCACTCTTCAAGGATGCAGCATTGACTTGCTTGTGTGCAGCCTCAATGGTCTCACGTGAGACCTTCGCTCTCAGTTTGGTAGTTTCAAATATAACCACATTGCTCCAAGCCAATTTTGGCGGCCTCGCTCGTGCCTTGTGCTGTTCTGGCATCATAGCGATAATCAGGTCATCAGATGCTGGTTCTGTCTCGCTCCCATCGTCACTATCACCTACAGAAAAGTGAGCACCCTTGACCCCACTTAGCCTTTGCTGCTGACCTCTAGTATTATCAGTGACTTGGGCTCCTCGCTGAGTAACTTCTTGCTGGGAGCTGCTTTCCAACCTCATTACCTTCTCCCTCAGCTGTCATTCAGCAATTTGTGAGGTAGAATTAGAAAACTCCCAGTGTTGCTGAGCTGACTTTGTGTGCAGCTCATCCTCAATAGTGGCGGCCCATTGGATATTAGATTCATGATGTACCTGGGCCTCCACAACAGCAAGGTTACAAGCTGCTCATTCACTTTGGACAGCCTCACTAGTGCGATGAGGCATAGGTTTGTCAGGCAGACCAGGGTGACATGTCTTGTTTGTGGCACAAGTGGTCATTGTTATGATTCCTTGTTTTTACTTCTTTTCCTTTCTTTGGACTTATCTCTCCTCGCTTAGCTCTTCTCATGCTAAGCTCATAGTTCCCTCTGTCACATGACTATTTCTTCTTTCACCTTCCAGAATGTTCTTTGATTACTCTTTGCTGTACTTCTGCCATTGGCTCGCTGACTCAACGCTCAGTCAGCCATTTGTTCTCTCTTATTCTTTTCATTTCTATACGATTACTCAGCGTTTCCTGGTCCTCGTATATAAACCCCAAGTAGACCTCATGTAATCCCAGCTTAGACCTACTTGGCATATAACACCCTAACTTTCCTCTTTGTGTGTCTCTGCTCTACACCTGAGTGAGCACTTTTGCTCTCCCCGCGTCCCATCCCGATTACAAGGGATTGTCCTTGGCCCACCCGCTTCACCGGGAAGTCAATCGTCTGGTCATACCAGGACAAACCCTTGACCTTGCCAACCAGCAAGGTACCCCCTTGTCTCAGAATCTTAGGACCCTTGCCAAGTTCACGTTTGACCCTTCAGGATCAAACATAACAGTCATGGGCTAGGGTTGGGACATGATTGAGATGAGTTTCAAATGGGATTGAAGAGAGAGAAGGGTAGGCCTTGAAAATTTCTCCATTCCATGCCCTGGTCATTCTTATAGTCTCTCCATTTCACTCAGATCATCAACGTTATAATTCATCAAGGCGATGTACTGTAAAATTTCAGCATGACTTGGTTCTGTCGGACCTGTGTGTCCTCTCACTTCAAACCACACTCCCCATGCTCCTTCTCCCATCCCTATGCCCCAATCCCCCCATCGCATTCAGCGCTTCATCTGTCCCTTGCCTGGATGCATAAGGGCTTGCTATACACATGGGGGACTTAAGTGGCATAGTCGTATTCACCGTGGGTGTGTTGCCCCAATACCAGTCCCTATTCCACATGCCAAAGGGTTCAATGACAATGTACCACATGATGAGTATGGCCCAAATGACGATAACCAGGACCATGAAGAGCCTAGACCAGGAAATGGAGCGAGGCAAATACGCTTCCATCCCATTATCAACAGTATAACTAAATTTTATCTACTGGAGACAGCTCTGTACTGACATTATATGGTGTAGGCGCTCCTTGTGATAATGATGGCAATGATCTCAATGGTGATATGCCTCCAATACCTGATGACGACCCACCGCCCGACCAATGGGATCCGTTTGGCTCTCATGCTCAGTTTGAGATGGCGGACTTTTTGTATCACAAAGTACAGATTCCTGCTGGAAAAATAGATGAGCTCATTTCCATTCTGACTGCCATGTATGGCCAGCATGACCCACCATTTCGCTCTCATAGGGAGATGTACCGAGCCATCGATTCCATTACACATGGGGAAGCACCTTGGGACTCATTCTCTGTCAAGTACACAGGTGTTATGCCAGAAGAACCTCCAGCTTGGATGCAAAGTGAGTATGACGTCTGGTACTGGAACCCACTCATCACACTTGAAAACCAACTCAGTAACCCCGAGTTCTCCAATGGAATTGACTATTCCCCCAAAGTTGTGACAGATTCACTTGGTACATGTGAGGTTAGCGATCTCATGTCAGGGCAGTGGGCATGGGATCAGTGTGTATGTATCACATTCTACAGACTGAGAGAATGTTGTGTCCAGCTGATGGTGTTGTATAGGAAATCATAGCTCGTGATCCCGAAACCCATGGTGCTATGTTTGCCCCAGTTATTCTTGGTAGCGATAAAACAACTGTCTCTGTTGGGCCAGGGCACACTGAGTACTATTCACTGTACGTTTCACTCAGGAACTTGCACAACAGTGTGTGGCGTGCACACTGTAATTCAGTCTCACTTCTCACATTCCTTGCTATTCCTAAAAGTAAGTAGTGAGTTGTTGGCATTTCCTAGTATGCTGATGGATCATTGTAAACAGCTGATCAGGCTCACCAAAACGAATCTGTGTTTCATCTATTCCAGAGGCAACTCTTTCACTTATCACTCACTGCCATCCTCCAGCCGCTGCAACCTGCAATGACATATCCCCATGTAGCTGCCAACCCAATCGGCCTGGGAAGCTAGTTTGCAGTGGTTGTCTCGCACATTACCAGCAGAAGGCAATGACAGTGAGAAGGTCTACTAGATCAGGTAAGTTCCATTGCACAATACTGTTGTACAATACTGTTATATCACATTGGCAGGCCATGAACTCGCAACAACACATATACAGAATGTATGAAAATCCATTGGAGCTGCACAGTCACAAGGTATTGTACCATTTGATTGATAGACATGCCTGACATATTTGTAGCATCGATCAACCCTCCACAAGTTGTTGCTATTACCTAAGAGTCTATGCCACCTCCACCCATGCCATCACAGCTCTCTCACCCTCAGGCTCCTGATATTTGCATTCCTGTCATGTGGCCAAATCCTGATCACATGCGGCATATGGTCCCCTCAGGAAATGCTGCTTGCTCGACCCCTGCTAGCGTCCTTCCCGTTGCCTTCGGATATGGTCAACAACACTCCCAGTACCAGGCACAACACCAGCACTGGGCATCCATGGCTCAGCAACCACTTTCACTGCTGGAAATATACTTATTGGATATCTCAGCCATCTATGAGTGTAGCGCTACCAAGAAGAGTATGCGCTTCAATACCTTTGGGGTAAGCTCATGTTTCTTTGTTTTGAGCGCTTTATCATCACACACTCCAGAGTATCCATGAAGGGCTGAAGGATATTGATGCCTGCAGCACAACTCGTGACCTGGCAGACATTGCCCTGTTCACATTGGTCCCATATATCAAGGCTTACTGTCCAGAGTTCACCTGGCACGAAGCTAAGTTCATCATATGAGATAAGGAGTGGGTTAATCTTTCAGCTCAAACTAGTACAAAACCATATTTCTATGACAAATGCCTTTATGAAAGCAACCAGAAGAGCTCGAAGGCGAAGGTATTCAAGACAGGGAAACAATTTTTCCTCTATGTTGTTGTCTCTAAGAAGCAGTGGCAAGAAGTGGAGGATTTTCTAGTCAAGGCCTCAGCAACTAGTGCACACCCATATACATGCACTGCTCCGTCCACTTGTGCCACCATGTCTACTCATGCTGCTCTGTCTACTCAACAGATTCCTCACACGTGTCATTCTACTCTCTCCTTGTGACCACTAACTCTTGCTTCAACTGCCATCCCTTCAACATCAGCTGCATCTTCTGACTCGGAGTCCTCTCAGGACTCAGAACCAGAAAATACCCAGGCTGTTCCTGCTTCAGTGGGCACTATTTCCATTCCTAAAGCTTCCAATGATGTGATGGTAAGTGTTCTAGGATCCTGTCACTCATAGAGTACTGATAAATATTTACAGACTTCGATAGCATCTAAGCAACGACATCAACATGACATAAGCCCTCCCAGTGTGTCTCCTAGTGCTTGATCACCTCCATCAAAGAAGTTCATGCCATCTGCATCGTTCAACTTGCCCAACCATGATCAGTTAAGGCATGTGCTGCAGCTTGAGGGCAATAACGACCTCAATGTCAGGAATGGTAAGCTAACCTCATATGTGAGAATGAAAATGAAACTAATGATTGTACAGTTTTATGGCACTGGATTGAGCAAGTGGACTTCTATCCTATCCTGATCCACAAGCTCGAAGATCTCCTGCAAGAGGATAAGTCCAGCCATGGTCCCAACAACAGAAAGAGCACTCATCTGATCACAGTAGCATTTAATGTCAAGACTGCAGAACGATTCTGTGGTTTCATCAGGGTCAAAGCAAGTCAGGCTGCAATTCTAGGTGTTGGCGCATTTGTCATATCTGTCAATCTGGAACTCCGGACCCAACTCTGGACCCAACTCTGGACTTTCTTCCTGCGACCTCCGGTGCATTCTTGATGAGTCCACATCCCTGACATCCCAGACCCTCTCTATTTAGTATTCCTTGTTCTTAGTGCCACGTTTCATTCTTTGCTTATAGTACATAGCCACTAGCTTCATCCCAGTTCACCCTCTGTCCCTGTGCCCACTTAGGAGCACAGCTCCGGTACACTTAACATCCGCACTCTGGACTATTAGTAAGACTATGTTTTACTCCCATATATAAGTCTCCACACTTGTAGTAGAGATACCAGTTTGAATATCAACTTGGACAGTCTCCCAAGCTCACTCTGACCCCCTTGAGTCTCTAAGACTCTCTTCTGAACCATTCTCGGCCTTCATTGCTTGCAACAAGGTCAATCTGACTTCTTCTGCCCGTTCCGAAATTACAGGACACCCCCAGAGTTGTGACAAGGGCACTGTAAACTTCCTAAACCGGCTACAGGTACTCGGAAGTGAGATACCCTTGTCCAGTGCTTTGGGAAAGTGTCAGTGGGGACAAGGTCAGTTTGTCCCAAGGGACTCTACCAAGGGGAGATGTCAGACAGGCAGTCATGTGGTTCATACCAACAGTCCGGGGAAGGCGCAGGGGGTGCGACCTGAAACTCCAAGTCAGTGAGGTGTCAGTCGGTTTTAGTTGTGCTTGCAAGGGGAGCTACAAAACGGTGAAATGGTAAGATGGTGGTGAGACAGTGATCGGGCGGTTCCTCTTCTTAGTCTAAACAGGAGATGTCCCTTCATACATTCTGTACCTACTTTTTATAGTCTGGAATCGCCCGAGACTTGTAAGTGAGATAATTATATATGAAAGGGGCAGAGGAACAAATGTAAATAAGAAATGCTCACCCAGTCCAGCACTGTTCGATGACCATCGTACCATTAGTGCTTGGGTCTGTACCGGTTTGCAAGACCGGTCTGGTCCAGTCTGCTTTCGGTCTGGGTTGTTGACCGACCTCGCAGTGTACATGCTAGACTGGGTAGAGCTAAGTAAGGAAAGTGGGTAAGGGTTGGAAGAATATAACTAATTGCAATAATAGTGAGGAATACCACCGTAGAGAGCATTGGAGCTCTACAGCACACCACATACGGTGAAGCCAAGTCCTGCCCAAACTCCGGAGTTCCGGAGTTACCTCCCGGAGACCCTGGTACTAACAGCATTCAAGACCACATAGGCAGTTGAGTTAATGCTCACTCCTATTCAACCATCTGGCCTAGGGAGTGTACTAAACCAGATTATCACTGCAAAACGGCCATTCATCAATCCCATGGGTGGGATTGGACAACCTCCATACCTCCGGCTCAGTATGGGCGATGAGTCCCAGTGACTGTATTGTGAAGCAAACATGCTCTACTGGGCCAATGCACTTCTTTACTTAGTATATAGTTATATTGACCAGTGCTTTGTCAGTGCTGAGAACTCTCCACCTTTCAGTATTCCCCAGCTATGCTTTGTTGAAGCAGGTCTATTGTTCGTTTACACCAACCGACCCAATGCCCCTTAGCAAGTCGCTGCTGGAACCAAAGCAGGAACAATTGGGACAACTTATCTCGCTGAGGAAGTCATTCATGGCAGGTTTTTCAAGTTCATACACAATGGTGATGCTGCTCCTAACCATTTCAGTGACAAGAAGGTAGACGATGTGGTGCAGTTCCTCTCCTTCACTCAACACATACAATACCTGAAGACAAGTGAGCAAGCGTACATCTCGGATTATCAGGATCAGTAGTGTCTGCATTGCTCAAGGCATAACGTGCTGATATATGAACAGGGAGTATGGCGCTTTTAACAGACCCACAAATACTTATGCACCCATGAGTTATATGTCATATGTAATCATACTCTGACAATGTATTTACAGTGATGTCAACAATAGCCACAACCTTTTTGGTGATGGGAACGTTGAAATGGGCGTTGAGCTGTTTAAGGCACAACACACTTGCTCGAACAAGTACTGCAAGTGGCCGGGATTTAATTTACAGGCATTTAGAGAATTGGTAGACTCGGAGTAATGTATGCTTTCGGGGCATGTTGTACACTAGTTCTTGAACTGTAGTATTGTGCACAATGGCTGATGACGAAGCGTGGGCAGTGTTCGGTGTCCTGCCTACGCCATTTTTCAAATTCTTTGTGCTGTTTTCCAAATTCATCTGACCAATTTCCAAATTTAGAATTCAGAAGCTGTTTTCAAATCGAAGACTGGGCATGAACGTCCAATGTTCCATACAAGTTTGTTTCGTGGGCAATAAGACATGGGAATCAGAGGTACAAGGATCACAACTCTGACCCACCAATGGCAGATGTTAAGAGTGTAATCCAATCCATACTAGGCGAGCAGAGTTTGCTGGACTTGGCCTGATCCTTCTGTTTCATCTTGGAGAGCTCACTCTTGAGACTGAGCGAGATCATCTTCCCTGTCTCCCATCTCTCCCAGCTGTCATGCACCTGCCCGTCATCTCCAATGGTAGCATATGAAGGTGCAATGCCTTATCGCAGAAAAATGGCATATACATACTTTGGAGTCTCAGGCCAGAGATCACAGTTGAGGATACCAAGGGCAAACGCATCACTTTGACCTGGATAAAGATGGACGAGGATGTGATCTTGGACCATGATTGAATCATTAGATAGAGGGCAGTTGATCATGGCTGTCCCATCATATCAAAAGCAATGCACTGTTGCAGGGACAAGCAACACCTTCATTTGTAGGCCACTGTTTGTGAGGGTGACAGATAACTTCTTGGATGAACTTGTTAGATCGCACTCAGGATCCCAAGATAAATAGCATGTGGGGGAAGAAGGGATCATCCTCAAAGGACGGATATGTGATGCGATGGGCTCACCTGCCACAGAAACCAACTGGGTGACCAATCCATTTCAAGCACTGCCTGGAAAAATTGGAAGAAAGCACACTCCATGCCTTCTCCATAGGCTACAGGGATGCTGACACCTAACACACCCATCATCAAATATGATATATCTTCTGGCCTCGTTGTGAC
Organism: Pulveroboletus aff. ridleyi; assembly: GCA_038094035.1. NCBI lineage: Eukaryota > Fungi > Basidiomycota > Agaricomycetes > Boletales > Boletaceae > Pulveroboletus > Pulveroboletus aff. ridleyi. Next base: position 7,959 of record JBBPTJ010000191.1, read on the forward strand.
CCTTTGTGCAATCCACTTCATATGCTCTGGGAGGGATGGGGTGCAGAGTCCAGGCTGGAAGTCATAGATGTAATGAATCAGGATATTGGTTGTTGCTGAGATCCCATCACCAAGTAGTCTTAGTTGAAGGAGGTGATTTTCACTAAGGCTACTGCATAAATCGTAATCAGGGTGGTTCCCATGTACCTTCCCACTGGGATATAATTTTTCATTGAGAAGATTGTGAGAGGACGCCAGTTTTTGTTATAAAATTTAATTCACAGCAGCACAAGGAGCTCCTGCAGGGTCCAGTCTCACCTGAACCATAGATCGGAAGGAAAATCCAGGAGAGTGTTGGTGGATGCAAGGCAAATGATACAGATGAATGACTCACAGTACCATGTGAACATGGAACGGATGGACTCACCAAGCTCTGAGCTGTTGTGCTTGTCAATACAGACTGTGTCTGCCCATGCGAACTCAACCTCATGCTCGTTGTGAGCAATCCTATAGAACTCTTTTAGCTTCTTGTACCCCTGTGAGCCAGTAGCGCTGTAATTGAGGAAATTCTCATAGGTGGGCTCATCTCCTCCCCATATATGCGACAAGATAGCAAACTTGGACATGTCTTTCACGAGTTCGGAGATGAGTGCATTGTGATCCTGGGTCTGGTGCTGGAATAAACCTGGAGTAGTTGTACTATGAGTGCATTATCAGGAACAACACAAGCTAGTCAAGATGAGAAGCGAGTGAGGCCGAAACCATAAGACAGACTAAGGTGCGGCAATGGCACACACACAGAGAATGACCTACAGCGATGAGAATTCCAAGAACGAAGGCTAATTACAGGATATGTACTACTTATATAAGGTAATCTAACCCTAATGCCTGCTAAGCCCTAAGCAACGATCGAGATCTGGTTAAGATCCGAGCGAAGCCCTTGACCCAGGGATGAGTAACGGATCAACTATCTATGGATATAAATAGGTTAATGTGATCAGTCTACGATCGGATATGAAATATAAGTAAGCGGATGATAAATAGGAACGGAATGACGTAGCGTGACGTCATAAATATGGAATAGCGTCAAGGGTTGTGTCAATAGGCTAGACCTTGACGTAGATGGAATGGAATGATGCAAATGAGGGTAGCCTAGACCCGAATTAGTGGAATAATGAAGGAAATACTAAAGTAGGCGATGGATTAAGGAAATGGGATTAAGATAATGGCGTGAAATATTGTAATAAACGTTGAAGAGGTGTTGACGAAATCGTGGTTCTGACATGCATCTGCCTTCGCCTGAGAGATTCCCTCGATAAGGTCACTGAGTTTGTTCTGGATGATATACTCAGTAACAGCATCTCTCTCCTTGAGCTCCATTTCTGGCAGTTTTAAGACCCATAAAGGAAGAGTACCAGAAATTTGTGCACGGATCTTTGCTGGCAGGACCTTGGTAAGCATATCGCTATGTGAAGAGTGGTTTTCATTAGACTTGGTTGAAGATCCATGGCCTTGAAACTGTCTAATAAGTCATCAGTTGGAGCATTGGAGGGATACTAACACACATATAATGATTAATGTCTTTTTACTTGATTGTATGTCAACCTATCTGACTCCGGAGGAAGTGTGATTCATGACTTTCTGCAAATATCAACTTTGAGCATCATAACAAGGGTTTATGGAATCTTCCTCACTCAGTAGGATCATCAAAGAGTTTTTTATGCTTAAGTCTCTCACTCAAAATCCCAAGCATTGACAAACAGTGGGGGTTGGCCTGGTCAGGCAAGGGACAATGACTGATCGTGATTGCCTGCATTATTAGAGAAGGATCTGGAATACTATGTGAGTTCAGCTCTTATTTTCTGTACAAGACAGATGGAGATACCCACAGAGGCTTGCTAGATGATAACAGCTGGAGCTGAGGGCAGTTCCCTAGACGGATATGGAGGAGGGAAGGTGGGAGCCCTTAACATTCAAAGCTCTCGAAGCAATCACTGCAAACAAACACCACATCATGTAAACCTAGACTGGGTTCAAAGTAAAAGATATAGCTTGTTTTGGTTCTGTTTTGAGCACGGATTTGAGAATTGATTTGGACTTTTGAAGCCCCAAACCACACAGCTCTAGAAGTTGTTGTGCCAGCATGATAATAATCCCAAATAAGGAGGTCACCTGACTATTGAATTTTCCAAACTATCTGAATATCAAATATGTCAGCTACAAAACAGAGACAAACAAATGCCAGCCACTGTTAGTCTGTTAGTCACATCTGCAGAGCAGCTGAAATGAAATAAGCAGGAGTAGGGCATTATGTGATTACAAATACCCTTACAAATATGTTTGCAAGCCTCTCATTGGTGGGGATTAAGCAAAAATTTTTGTCATCAGGTAGTGCATGATAAGATGTGGGCCTGGCAGTTGGTGGGCTCATGTAACAGGCAGCCTGAAACCTTGGAACCCTGGAAATTGGATTGGAAAATCTGACCAAGGAACTCAGAACTTGGAACCCTTTGTATATATATTTCTACTGACTTCAATGGACATTGCTAGTCCCTTAATAGATCAACCATTGGTTATTTAGTTCAACCCTGTACATTGTGAAGTTATATGAGAGTATGCCAGAACATGTACAGGCACTACTGAAGGCTAATGGTGCCCATACTAGATATGTACTAAGACATTTGATTGTTTTGTTTGCTCACTTTTGATTGATATAATCTGTGTTATTGTTATTATTTGTATATGGTGGGTCCTTTGTCCTTGTTACTTTATCAATCTAACACCATACCCCTCCCCAAACCACCCCCACTGCCTAGCCAAAGACAGGCTATACCTATGGTTACCACATCAAGCTATATTAGCATGGAAAAACCAAGCCATGAGCACTCAAGCCCTATTAGAAGAGGATCTTGAGTGCATCCTCCTAGTAATTGGAATATCCTGGGAGGAAAACATGAAAGAACTGTATAATACCAGCCTCCTAGTATTCCATGTATATTGCAATCTTCCCAATTGCCTTTCTTGCAAACCTCACAGGCACCTACATATATCCAGTTACTTGGCCACAATCAGGGCCTGGCACCTCCTACACATTTTTGCCTGAAATATAAATGCAAATGAGCTAAAGCTGACACTCCAAGGAGCAAGTAAATTAGCCCCTCAAGCCTTCACCAAACTCAAGCACCTGCTAATTACCTTAGAACACCAAAAAATAATCTGTGAGAACCTTGATCTGCAAGACTCATGTGACACTGACATTCTAGCCTGCACCACCATGATCTTCTACTGCATTGCAAGGCTCAGGGAATTCACAGTACCAGCTATCAAAAAATTCAGCCCAGATAGACACATCACTAGGTGAGATCAGACATTTGGTTAGGACAGAGAAGGACAGCACATTATGAAGCTCTACATCCTGGTCACAAAATGTAGCAAGAAGAGAGGTGAGAAAGTACACTGTGCACCACACCCAGGATGTGTCACAGACCCAGAGGCAGCACTCTAAAATCAGCTCATCAATCCAGCCCCCAAGCATGTGCACCTACACTGAGCAACAAAAGCATTGCAATGTTTGATACATTTGCATTGTGCATGAAATACAAAGCTAGGGCATGGGAATATTGCTTAGCATTAGTGAGACGAAATATAGTAGGCACTCCTGGCTTGCTATTAATCCTTGGGTAATGTGATTTGGTTCAGAGGGTACAGAGATATGGCCATTTTAAGTTGGTTATGTCATTGCAACAGTTTTGTTGCTGATATCAAGGGTATCATAAACTAGTATGAAGTATAGCCTCCTTTGGCCTTGATCACCTCCTGAACCCTTCTGGGCATGCTTTCAATCAACCTTTGACACTCTGCAACCTCTATCTTCTCCCACTCCACTTGAACTCTCTCCCAAAGTTCAGTTATCCCCTTTGCTGACTCTGGATACTCTGCCAGCCTTCTTTTAAGAAGAAACCACAGATGCTCTATGGGATTAAGGTCTGGAGACTGAGCTGGCCATACCATCACCTCAAACCCATGCTCAGCAAACCACTTCTTGGCCCTTTTGCTGGTATGTTTGGGGTCATTATCCTGTTGAAAGATAATCTCATCTGGGGTTTTGCCATAGTGCTCCAGGGTTTTCTGGAGTTCATCCTCCATAATCTGTAGATAAAGGTCAGTGTCCATCCTACCATCAATCTTGCATGCCATGCCAACCCCTTTCCATGTCATACAACCCCATATCATCAGAGAACCTCCCCTAAACTTCACTGTTCCTTATACTAGCCTATCACTTAGGCCCTCTCCTGCCTTTTTCCATGCCCACCTCTTCCCATCTGACCCAATGCGATTGATCTTGGTCTCATCTGGCCATATAACCTGCTTCCAATCCTTCACAGTCCAGTGCTGATGACTCTCTGCAAAATCCAACCTAGCTCTCTTATGAGCAGAAGTAAGACGAGGGCATTTCTTCTTCACCACAGTCTTCATGCCTGCTTTCTTCAAGTGGCAACAAATAGTCTGGGAGGAGATGGAATGGTTCTTGATGTCCTGAAGAGTCTTGGTGACCTGGACTGCATTTTCAGCCTTCAGTTCCAATAAGATAAATAGCATGGCGCATATCAGCAGGTGTGATAAGGGTAGGACAACCACCAGAGGATTTGGCCAGGTTTGGACAAAGTTTAGAGTGAATTCTACTAATAGTGGAGTGGTGGACACCAGTAGAATCAGAGATTTGATGAGTGGATTGACCCAAATCCAAGAAAGAAATAATTTGATTGGTTTGAGCAGCAGAGAGAGATTTCATGGTGGTAGTAGTGGATCAAGAGTGGTATTTTGGTTTATTTGTATTGTATTGAACATATTATAGGTCACATGACCCATTGCTTATGTTAGAACATATGAAAATATATCAATTTTGAATACTACTAGATTAGCAACAAAACTATTGCAATGATATAACCAACTTAAAATGGCCATATCTCTGTACCCTCTGAACCAAATCACATTACCCAAGGATTAATAGCAAGCCAGGAGTGCCTACTATATTTCATCTCACTAATGCTAAGCAATATTCCCATGCCCTAGCTTTGTATTTCATGCACAATGCAAATGTATCTAACATTGCATATGCTTTTGTTGCTCAGTGTATTTGCCTGGAAACACCCCAAAGGCCTATACCTATTATCAAAGATGCACCTCACCAAACATGTTGCCAGCATAGTCAAAAGGCAACAAATTAACAACTTCAGAGGCCACAGCCTGCAGATCAGGGTATACCTCCATGAATATGCCCTGATTCTCGTGCCCTACCTGCAAATGGAACCAGAAATGTTCAAGGCCTTCCACCACATAGCTATGCCTCTAGTACACTGAAGTGAGTATCAACTGTCTTGCCCACTCCTAGTGAATGGGTGTCTCATGAGTTGCATCATGGGCTTCTAGTCCATCAGGATCATAGCTTATTGCACCATCCACAGGTCAGGCTCACCTCTGGCTAAAACCCCTTGGATTTTGCCCAATCCTGCAACTATTACATGGATGCCCACCATTGTATATAATCTTTGCATACCATTGTGCAATACTTCATAGACCACCACATTTACCTATTACACTTGATTCTGGAGGGTCAAGCATGAACTTGGTGAAGGTCCTAGGATACTGAGACAAGGGGGTACCTTGCAAATAGCAAGATCAAGGGTTTGTCCTGGTGGGACCAGCTCTGGTGTGTTCTTGATGAGTTCGCATCCCTGACATCTCAGATACTCTGTATTTAGTGTTTCTTGTTCTTATTGTTATGTTCCATTTCTTGCTTATGATACATAGCCACTAGCTTCACTCCAGTACACTTAGCATCCGTCCTCTGGACTCTGACTAACACACATGTTTTGCATCTGTATATAAGTCTCTGTACTTCTGTTGTAGATACCTTAGTTTGAATATCATCATAAACTCTCCAGTCTCTGACCCTCTGACCCCCTTGAGTCTCTGGACTCTCATCTGACCCATCCTTGACCTTCATTGCTTGCAACAAGGTCAATTCTGACCCCAACTCACCTTCTAAAATTATGGGACACCCCAGACTTGTGACAAGGGTGCATCAGATAAGGTGAAGCCAAATCCTGTCCAAACTCCAGATGTCCTGGAGTTACCTTCTGGAGATCCAGTTTTAACACATGGGTACTACTTGGGCATTTATATATGAGAGTGAAGGGATACTGAGTAATTGTATAGAAACTGAAGGAACATGAAAGAATAAATGGCTGACTGATCATTGAGTCAGTGAGCCAATAGTGAAAGATGAGTAATGAGTAATCAAAGAATGTTCTGGAGGGAAAAAGAACAACCAAGCATATGGTAGAAGGGACTATGAGCTAGGCATGACTAGAGCTAAGTGAGGAGAGATAGATCTAATAACAAGAGGAAAAGAAGCAAAATGTAAGCATAAATCATAGCAATCTTCAATGGAAAGCTTTATATTCTCACTTGCACAATTAAAAAAGATACAATGCTGTCACACAATATAAAGCAGCATATGATGGAGGAAAAAGGTAAAATGGAATTAAAAGTATTCTTACAGCATATATTAACAGCATGTCAAAGGAAGTGATATTATCTACCATAGCAAATCACTCTGCTATATCTGTTATCCCTGCTGAGAATTCATCCAAATAGTACAATCTCAAGCTTCATTCAAGAAAATTAACAAGTGGATGGATACTTGCATAAAGGCTCAACATTAGGCAAGTGGATCAGGCAGCTACCAAGATAAGTATGTCTGTATTCTCCATGCATGCATCTGGTTGATGAAGCACTTCAAAACCTAGTTATTAAGAGACAATTATCAAGTAGTACATCACCCAGTCATGAATTCCAGTTAGTGAGCAATTCTGAAGAAGATGTTGAAATACTCAATAAGCCTACTGGTTATAACAATCAGTTGGAGCAAAATCAATATGAACCCTCAACTGCCTCATCATATGTCCATCAAATGCTATGTAAAGAAATTTCTGTGATCACAGAAATACATGAGATATTGCAAAGGAGGTATGAGACCCTTTAAAAGAAATATGTTGACTTGAAAGCAAAACTTGCCTTGCTAGCATACCCAGACCCAGAATCTGTAGAGCAAGTTATGGTAGCACAGCATATTTCTATCATAATAACAAATTTTTGCTTATTACAAGATTCCTTCAAGTGTTCCATGTGTATATCACATCAGAATGATTTGATACATGTATTGATGCCCAATTCACTTATGGATTAGTTGTTTCTGTCCAGTGTAGATCAACCAATGTCTGACATATATTGTAACATCACTGATAATGTCTTATTACAGAATCAAGACCATAGAAATCAATGGTGAATGCAGGCACATATTTTGTTCCAAATGTATTATTCAGGCATGGGTGCATGTCATCACAACAATGAATCAACAAGATATGCCATGCCCAATGTGCCAAAAGCAGACCTCTCCCCTTGTTAACATCCAGGAATAACAGGAAAATAACATCTCACTTATTTAGAATACACATATCCAATGGATGGTGACCAAGATGATAGATGAGATAGGGCATACTGCAAAGGAGATGAAAGATGATATGAGAATATATGGGGGAGCAGATGGTTTTGCTTCCCTTTCTGAATAAAATGAGAATAATGGGCTATCCTGGATGTATTGAAAGAGGGATGTTGACAGAGTGAGTTAATTTTTTTGATGCACACTGGACCAATGCTCATCACAGTGTTGCAGTGTTTTTTAGCATGCTACAGAATGCTTTCAAGACTACTGGCACACATTGAGTGTGACAATAATACATGAATTTTGTGCAGTGCATTTCATAGTAAAGATGGATAGCAAGATATGTGAGACACATTCTGTATCTTCTGAACCAGTGTGTTCAGTCACAGTACACTGCTGGACATAGGTGGAACCATCAGGCTCAATATTTGGAAAAGCAGGACCCTGATCACATTATTGTTGACTTATCTAATGCTAGTTCCCTAGCAGCTCTGATATAAAAATAGCTGAACATCATTTTCACTATTAGAATACAATAAACTCTACTAAACTAGTGTCATATCCGTTCCAATCTCCGACCCCTGGACCCTCCACTCCTTCTCCATACTCCGTAATCCTGACTTCATCTTTCCATATTGGACTCCATTCTCCTAGTATCGGACTTCCCTTGCTTTCCTTATTTAGCATTCCCTTTGTACCTTTGATCCTCCATTCCCTAGTTACAACCCTTAGCCTCATCCCTTAGACCCTTCGCCACACCATATGCTCTCCCTACATATGTTCCCCATCTCTACATGCTTTCCTCTTACCTGACATACCTTACCATATGCTCCTCCATTCCTCCATCCAAAATCCAGACTGGACTTCAGTATATAAAGCTCCTGTATTCCGCTTCTGTACCTCAGTATGAATATTGAACTAGTCACCTCCTGTCTCTTGTCTGACTCCCTTCTCTCTCCTCTCCCTTCCTCTCTCCTATGAAATACGAGGACAGAGCCTAGGCAAGGGCGCAACACATAAGTCCTGCGCCAACGTCCTCCTAGGTACCCCCTTGCCACTCCGAACTCTGTTCATTCTCCCACGAACTTTGTACACTAACCTTCAGACCTCCAATTGGACTTGAGTCTGGAGGACCCAGATTTGATATATTCGTACTCCCTCTTGTCAAGGCTCACCCTTTCCGACAAATCCTATGTCTGCGTGCACAAGACAAACCTCCCAGCATAAGCAGGTCCTGCAGACTGCCTTTGGCAGTTCTTGCAAGGTCCCTGGAGACTTTCGAAGTTTCTCCGCATGCACCATGGTCACTGCACCCTCCATCTCTGAGGTGCATAGCAGACAACCTCTGTCTCCACTAACACCTCTTCCACTTACCCTCAGTCCCGAACTTCCTTCAATGGGTTCCCAGGAATGGGACAATGAAGAATCTGTCCAAGTCCGACCTGGCACCCCAATGCCTTTGCACAGAAGGGGCAACGGGGCCGACCCAGGCAGAAATGACTCCTCTAGCTCCTCCGACACAGATTCCAACCAGGGTTCCTCTGTCGGGCACTTCCCCAACGAAGATAACCCCAAAGACAAAGAACACAACCAAGTCCCACTCACCTATGAACCTTTCACCCAACTCACCGATGCCATCAAGGGGATGACCTGCCAAGCACTTTGACGATGGAAGACCAAAGGCTCTAAGCCCAAGGTCCGGGAGCCTGACCCATTCGACAGGACGGACCCAAAGAAACTCCGCCTGTTCATTGTCCAGTGTTAACTCTACTTCCAGGCCAATCCCCAGACCTACTGCAAGGATTGGACCAAGGTAACCTTTGCTCAGTCCTACCTCAAGGGGACTGCACTCGAATACTTCAAGCTGGACCTCCTCGGACTTGAAGTGCCAGGCCTCCGACCCGTGTGGATGGACAGCTGGCATACCTTCCTGTACAAGTTGCAGTCCAACTTCAGACCTCATGACCCCGTTGCAGATGCTGAAGCTCAGCTTGAGCACCTCCAGATGCGTGACACCCAGCGCATCTCCAAGTATATCGTCGAGTGGAACCGACTCACTAGCCAGGTCTGAGATGTTAGATTGTTAGATTGTTAGATTCTCGGTTATATCCTGTCTTGTCACCTTGCACTCGTCCGATCCATCATACACACATCCATACACAGATTACATAAGCCTCACATACATCAGACCTTATTCTCCTTTCCTACCCTCAGCGTCTCACACTATCTCGGGTGTGCGCTGAGGTAGGTTTCACTGTTGATTGCATCATATCATTGCTCACATAGATTACCTAGACTTTGTCGCTCTAGGTAATATCAGTGTCTCACACTATCTCGGGTGTGTGCTGAGACTTTGTCACTCTAGCTCTATTAGGTTATGAGCCCCGAGCTCAAACTGAGCTCATTCAAACAAGATCTAGAACGCTCTCTCCAGTGCTATAACGCCTGATTCAGCTTGCAATCTTCATTGTGACAAAATCGTACCGCATACAACCACCAACCACCGCATATATTCACAACAATGGGGAAATACGACCATATCTGTGAATTGACCGGGGCAGAGAACTATCCACAATGGCGAAAACAGATGAAACTCGCTCTGGAGGGTGAGGATCTCTGGAACCATTGTAGCAATGGAACGGACCCTTCAGATTTTGCTTCCTACGCTTCTCTCCTTCCAACCCCGGCAATCCCAAAGTCTCCGACAAAAGAGGAGATTACACAGATCTGCTCTTGGCTGGCCAAAGATGCCCAGGCCAAATCTTTAATATATCGTAAGGTCACGACCGTGGTTGGTAGCCTTCTCGACGACAACCACACTGTGCATGCACAGTGGGATATTCTTTCAGATCGTTATGGACACAGGGACTTGCTCTCCCAGTATGAGCTACATGCACAGATCTGTTTGGAACGGCTGAAAGATGCTGAGGATGCCACACGTTATGTTGGGGTTTTTGAAGAGGCTTGTCGCCGCTTCCTGGAGATGGGAGTCACTTACACCCCTGAAGAGTTTATCTTCAACCTACTCCAGGGTCTGCCTGACGGTGTTGAATGGGACATCTTTCGTGAGCTGACGTTCAGTAAGCTGTCCGCCACCCCTGTCGCTGCCTTGTCTGGGGCTACCCTGTCCGGCTTTCAATTTGCAGATGCTGTCAAGGCTCTCATTGAGAAGGCCAATTCCATTATCGGACGGTGTAAACTGGCTGGCCTGGGGTCAGAGTATGCGAGCATTGCTTCTGGCAGGGGGACTATGAAGATGAATCCTTCCACTGGCATCTGTGTGCACAAGAACAACCCGCAAGGGGTGCGCTGCACCAATATAGCTTGCGACGGGAAGGCACGGGCTGACACCCACGACAAATCACACTGCTACTGGCCTGGTGGGGGCATGGAGGATAAGGTGCCTGCCTGGGTCCAGAACAAGCCGGGGAAGGGCGAGTCAGCCTCCCCAGCTCTTACTGTGTCTGCCGCTCTGGCTTCCCCTTTGGACAGCAGTCCCATCCATTGTCGGGAACTCTCTTGCGCAATGGTCCAGATGCCTGAGGAGCTCCTTGCTGTTGCTGCTTCTGACTCCTCTGCAACCATCTTGGACTCTGGTGCCACATCCCATCTTGTCAGGGATCGTGGATACTTTCTTGACTTCACCCCTGAGGATCACCCCCTGGTCCGCACTGCCAACTCGGGGACACTTGCAACGCTGGGTCGTGGGACCTGTGTTGTTGAACTCATGCTCCGCGGTGATACGTATCACATCCTGCTTCGGGACTGTCTTCATGCGCCCTCTGCCTTCCTCAATCTTCTCTCTGTCGGTCGCATGTTGGCTTCTGGCTGGAGCTGTGACTTTCGTGGGTCTACATCTGCCTCGGGCCCTGTGTGCCGCCTGTCTCGTAATGGTGCCTTGTTGGGTGACTTGCCTCTCACAGGCAATCTGTGCCATGTTCCCCTCCGTTTCCTTAATCGGCAGACTGCTGCTACCTCCACCCCATTGTACCCGGCCATCTGTGCCAGTGCTATTTACCCTGTCATTCTGCCAACCGTGTTGGGTTGGGACCTCTGGCATGCTCGGCTGGGGCATCCAGGGGGCAAGTCAGTCCTCCATCTGCCGCGTTTCACTACTGGGGTGTCTGTCGACTCTGCGACGCCGCTTGGTCGCTGTGAGGCATGCATCCTGTCCAAATACCCCCACAAGCCTTTTCCTGCCTCCTCGCATCGCACTTCCAACATGCTGGATCTCATGCATTCCAATATTTGTGGCCCGTTTCCCGTTCGCACCCCTCATGGCGAACTATACTTCATCATCTTCCTCGATGACCACACCAATCTGATCAATGTACAATTGCTGTCCAGCAAGGACCAGGCGCTTGAGGCTTGGCAGATTGTTCGGGCGCTGTGGGAGAACCA
>JBBPTJ010000195.1:0-19709 GCA_038094035.1 Pulveroboletus aff. ridleyi
ATCCGACGTCGGAACCTGAAATCGTGCCACTACTGCTCACGTGCTGCGAGAGCTTCGCGCACTGAGTCCACAAATTCTGAAACAAGGGAGACGAACTCGACGATGACATTTACGCCTGTGAAGGATACGATGCCTTGTAATCATTTCATAGTATACTTTTATCTCATGAGATGAGCATTCGGATACTACAATATGCGACATAGGGACAGTCGGATATGGTATTATACTTGTCTGTGGGAAAGCGGCCCATCTGTTAGGGCTTATCTTTTTTTTGCAGTTTTTCTGATGAGCTCAGTGCAATGGCACCCTCGAGAGCGAAGCAGGAGCCTACGTCTGTGGCAGGCCCTTCCAGAGAAAGCTCACACACAAAGTCCGGAAATCACCCATATTCCAATAAGCCACGACGAGCAACTCGCGAAGACGCTCTCCCTGGCGTTCAGAAACTTAAATCGGCCCTCCGACAAACGAAACGACTTCTCGCGAAGGATAATTTGGCAGCAGACGTGCGGGTGGTGACAGAACGTCGCCTAAAGGCTCTCCAAGTTGACCTCGCTCGCGCTGAGCAATCTCGGAAAGAGCGCCAATATGGGGCAAAATATCATAAAGTCAAGTTCTTTGGTGGGTTCGTCACATTCAGATAAGGAGCTGTTTGAATGAGACTGTCTTACCTTAGAGCGCCAGAAAGTAGTCCGGAAAATAAATCAGACAAAACGTAGCCTGGCAACCTTGGAAGCAAAAGAGGCGGAAAGGCTCATGTCAACGTTGGCTGATCTGAGGGTGGACCTGAACTATATTCTGGTAACCCAACATGAAACCTGTTCGTCCCAGCTACTAATCGCAGTCCCAGCACTTTCCCAAAGCCCAGAAATATGTCTCGTTGTTCCCGCCTGAAGTCCGTGGGTCTGGTTCTACCCCTGCGCCCATCGCTAGCTCTTTAGGCGAAAACGAAGAGCGATCAAAAGTACGTGAAATGATACGGAAAAAAATGGAACGTGGGGAGCTAAGTACCGAACCCGAAAACGAGCTGGGGAAGCTAGAACAAGAAAACAAGCAATCGGTACTCAGCCGAGGAGGCGCTCATATCGCTCCTCTAACCGAGGCCCGGACTCGTACCGACGATGTTGAAATGGATGGTTTCTTTGGGGAGGATGATGGAGAGGACCCTCGGCAGAGCGAAGCATCTGATTCCTGACCACCGATGATTTCGCACGTAACGCTCCACGTACTCACAGGCATATCAAGTTACCACACCCTTTCAGTGACAATTATGACATGACGCATATTTTATTTTTATCCAGCATACTTTGGTGCGTTATGCACCGTTGTTTGGCCATCATTGAAGTGCACCCTCGACTGTCCCTCCTGAGCTCCCTGTGCTTGCGAGTTTGCCGAGTTGAACATGCTGGGGGTGTACTCAAACGAGTGTATGGAGACGGAGTGGTGAGATAATAGGCATGGCCTTTGAAGGAGGACTCTTCCACAAAATTGGTGGGTTCAACCGACATTAAAGAAATGTTTCCCATACTCATGATGTGTTTATTGTCAGGATGGCCTCTGATGCCATAATCAACAAATGACTATGGGACCTTGACAGGTCTTCAGCGAACCCCCTCGTTTCGCGTTCCGAAATATGATGGATATTAGGTAGTAAATCCACTAGGCACTAACTCGCCAACTGCTCGTTATCTAGGATTATCTCTCGGTTCCCGCTCCCCTGGTGTACGCTGCAGATTCATGTCATCGTTGTGAATCGGAAGTGAGATCCAACAACAACCTCGATCGGGAAGGGATATATTTTCCGATGAACAGTCGCCCAGAACATTCACATTCTTAGTGGCATCCAACCTACATGATAGTATTAAAGGTGGTAGGACACTCTAACTACGATTCACTAACATATCTCTGGACATCATATCGATAGGTAGCCTGTTCCATTTCGTATCTGCCAATACTCGTCTTGCGGTCTTGAAGTTCCTCGAGATACAATCCTAGGTTTCCCGTGGACCGTTTAAGTACCGTACGTGATGGTACAAGATGCCACGAGATCACGCGTTGAAGAAAGAATGCCACAATGCGAAGAAAACGAGTGATGGAGAAGAAACGAAGTGCAACAGGAAAAACGAAACATATATATTAAACAAAAATAGCGGACGATGGGGATCTAGATACATCCGATAGATGCGGGTCATGAGAATCTCGTCAACAAGTCCACCGGCCTGTCCTCACCTTGACGGTCAACAAACCCCTTGGGGGTCATCAAATCCTGTGGGCACATCGGGCACCGATCTGTTCGCCCAAGTGAGTGGTTTTTCGCAGAGGGCAGATTCCCAGCAAACGTCTGCATATGTTTCCAGAGGTGACAGCACAAGATCCGCATCCATATCTTCCAGCCAATTAGGGTCATATTCTGTACCATCGTTGTGGGGCACAACCCTGCGTAGTTCCTGGTGGAAAATAGCGAGGAGGAGCTCCTGCTGGGCGATGGCCTGGCGGACATCACTGGAACATGAGTTTGCGTATGTAGTGGTAGTGAGATCGTGGACAGAGATTGGGTCTGGACTGGCCGATGGTCGACGATACCAAGGACTATCCAGAGGAATAGTGATGTACTGCGCATCATCTGACAGGGACGACTCCGAGTGACTTTCATCACTGTCATCGTAGTAGGAAGATGCCAACACCTCTGGAGCCCACCCCGGCGTATTCGAGCGAAACGAGACTTCGCTTTCCGACTCAAACTCGTCGGAGAACGGGGAATACGGGAAACGGTTTCTGAAAGAACGCGTGGCGCACTTGGATACATCAGAATCATCTAGCTTGAAGAGAGATGTGTTGGCCTGCAACGCGCAGTTAGCTACAATAAGAGGAAGTAAGGCAATAAAACTCACGCAGTCGATTGCGTCGATCCATGACGCAATGGATTCGCTGTCTCTGTACATTTGCTTGTCCGGAATAGAGGAAAATCCGCCATCCAAAAGACGTCGGGGCATCTTGGAAGAAGGGAAAAGAATGATCGAAATTTCCGAGTCTTGACCAGCAGCGCGGAGACTAGAAGGATGCGATGACATGTTGATACATATATATCAGGAGGGCGTGAAACAGGTACAGCGCAGCACAGCTACGCGAGAGTGCGATGTCTGGCTTGATCCATCGCAGCGGTCTTTATGCGTGCACGGAACACGCATACGAAAAGGAGGAGGGGGCTCGGTTTGCATCAAACAATAGCTATTGTTATGGAGCAGTATTTGCATCGACTCCGCACGGGTCACGTGGTCGGAAATCCATGAACAATAACCCACCAACGGACAAAGAAAACGATTGCGAGCTAGGGAAACAGGTGGCTGCAATAAAGTTCACCAGGTGTTGAACGTTGGGTGGGTATCCACAGGCTAACCACGGTGGGCAACTGACAATTATTGTTTCATTCCGGGGGCCCGCACTGTGATAAATCCGGTTCCGTGTCCTCGAAAGTTCATGCAAAATGGCTGTCACGGGAACAAAAATAAACTGACAAGCAGTAGTTGTCCTGACAACTGCTTACAATCAGTGATAGACAACAATTCGCACCATGGTGCACCTTTTGAAAGTGTGGTTCATCGTTGATTTTCCATTGTCCAAGGTCTTAGGTGAAGTCTGCCCAAGGATAATTTGTGTCTGCCTTCTGCCATCCTCACTACTTCTCCAAGAGCATCCCAGCAACGCTCGTGCAACCTGTCCTTTTCTATTCGAGCGACATCACGTGAGCGCTGAGGTGCACTAGTTTTCGGCTTGTCCGAGACGGCTGCCTTTGGATTCCAAGCATTCTTAGGGCCAGAATGGTACCTTCCATGGACCCAGATGGCGTGGGCCTTTCGAAGTCGAATCATGTTAGAAATCGTTTGGTGAGGGATTCCACGATACTGCGCAGAGTTCAGGAGGAGGCTCAGAGTACCATCCACTATGAAAAATGAGAGAGTGACAGCAAAGAATGGTTCATATACATACGTCGTTGCTGAAATGTACTGAGAAAATACTCGCGTCTTATCCTTTCCGAGTGCGAGAGCTGATTGCTTTGAAGCTCTCCAATGGCCTTCGCTGCAGCGTCAAATACGGGTCGGAAGAGCCGGCGGAGCTGCTTTCGAGCCGCATCTTTGTGTAGCACTGACGCAGAGCTTGCCCGCAGGAAGAGACGATAGAGGGACGTGAAGGAGGGTGGTAGCATGGCTGAGAGCGTTGCGTAACGGGAGGAACGAGCGGGCGCAACGCAAGATCTTCGGACAAGCGGGCTCCCACGCTTCTCTTTCTCGAGCCCAGCTTCAGCTCGTCGTCGAGCTTCGTCGCACTCACCGCACCGCACCCAGGCGTCTCACGACCCACGCAGCTCCTTGGCTAGCCCACCAGGCGTTCACCGGGTCGAAGCGCTACGTGCTTGCCCAAACGCTTACGCTCAACATACACTCGTCCATAGTTGCTTGTACATACCTCGCAATACAGACTCGTTTCCATGCAGCGATCGTAGCAAAGCGATGTTCAAAGACACACCCGTCGTGCGTGTTGTCACGTGACGAGATTGACAACATCAAGCCTTGCGAGGGCCTTTGCCGATCCAGCATTAATTCAAGCAATCATTTCCTCAGTCACTGCATCCTGGTCTGCTACCTTTTATGCGTTTCAGGACCATAAATATTCGTACAGATTGTCTGGTTATGAGCTGATCAGGCAGACTTTGCCTCCCCAGAAGATGTCCTATCATTTAAACACAGGCCCTCCACAACTCAAGATACGTTTGTGCCATCTGGGAAACCCAACTCGAACGAAATGAAATAAATCCCACGTCGTAGTTAACAGTTTCAGTGCCGCCATGCTTCATCAGATCCTGCCCCCTGCCTCGTGTGGGGGAAGATGCTTGATGGCCGGTTTTCTTGGAGGTACCTGGCGAATGGGTAATGTGAACAGGGGTTTTGCCAGATGATCTTACTGATATCAAGATGCCTTTCTGCCATGGCATAACGACTTTGCGTGCCGTTTGGATGACAAACGTGGTGGGTTCCATGCACCCCCACTCTGTGTTTGCTGGTCTCGTTCGTTGCTGAAAACTGTTCATCGGTCGCGTTTGCGTGTTCTGGACCCACGGTCATACAGCGTGCTTTCCTATAGGTCGAGATGTGACTCACCTGTTTCGGCATTGCCAGAAATTAAAAAGGTGTGTTATGACGGTAGTGCTACGCCGGGCAGATAATCTCTCTTCTCAGGTAGACCTTGCTATATATACGTCGGGGGCCTCCACACTAGTCCTTTTCAATTCGTGGTCCCACGGAAGTACACTGCCGCCAAATGTGGCCGAATGTATTGAGGACAAAGCAATAGGTGGTGGCGTGGCGCATCATAGACGCTTTCGTGCATCAATGTCAATATTGGCCTCAAAGCGACAGTCGACTACACCACGAGTTGTGCGATCATGGATACATTTTCTCCTTATAAACACGGCTCCTTCAGTTCCGCTCTTCTCGCCTTCTATCTTACATACCCCGTCCACTCTATCTTCCCTTATCGTTGGTCATGGGTCTCGCATGGTATCAAGCCATGGACGCTCAGCGGTTTGATCCCATGCGCCGCAAGGTCGGTTCCTGCCATCACCACCTCTTGCCTTGCGGCTCATTCTTTCTCTCAGAAGACTCCTTCTGACCCCCTTATTACTTTAACCCAACGGGATATGGGTCAAGCTCTACGACGGTTTGCTCGGCCAGAGCGACCCCCAAGCATCGTCGTCGGTGGCATATGGAGCGACCACGAAATGGTCCTCGTGCCTTTGGAAGTCTCTTCCCGCAGAGTTTCCGTCGCCTCTGCCCTCGCAGAATCCGTCTCCTCAGCGTCCACATCCGAGTCCACCGTATCGGTGCCCTCGGTCATTTCGACATCGACATACTTCACCACATCTTCCCTCACCACTGAGAGTGGTTCAGGGATACCGCCCTCAGCCCCCTCCGCTCCAGAGACGCGTCAGGTGGACACGTATGACCGCGAGGATCTCATTATCACCCGCACCATCATCCGTCCTGCCGCCACCCAATCCCCTATGAGGGGCATGTTTTCCAGGCCCTCGAGTCCGGTGGTCTCACGCCCGACGAGCCCACTCTCTCGTCCAAACACCCCCGTGTTCCAAGCATTGAATTGCTTCCGTCCCAACGCTTTTGAGAGGGACGTCGACGGGATACAGACAGAACGGGGAATAGTCACGACGCAGCCGGTCCTGCAGGTTATCGTCACACAGACGCGCGAGCAATACGAACAAGACCTCGCATTCAAAGAAGCCGTTCAGGAGGTCTGCCCCGAAGCACGCCGTCGCGCGCGAACGGTCTACTAGTTTAGAGCCCTTCCTTTTTCACACGCGGAACCTCTGGAGGCAAGGAAAAGTAAATCGAACATACACTCATCAAATCCGATGGTCGTTGATATTAATCGCGCTGGTTGATTATTTTGTAACGGAGGGTTGTGAGAGCCTGGTGTCCTCATCCTCACTGCTATAGGTCTCGTCTGGAAGCACGAGCGTACGCTATGGGTCATATTTACAAACGGGTTTATACGGACAGGTTCATTCTTATGGTGTACACATCTCTTGCTCATTGAATTGGGTGGAGATTCTATTGAATACGGTGTCGACCCACCGACAAGAGCCAATGCTACCACCTTGTGCACGCGTCGCAGCCCAAGTTTAAGTTGCATCGTGGAACACGGTTTGACTGTCCTCGTCGTCCTCATCCCAGAGATTCATTTCATACGGGGGCCCTTCACCCTGAAATGATATCCTCGCTTACGCACGCCCAACAGCAACGAGCAGACTTTTTCGTGGTATGCACGTGTCCGCAATAGGAGTCCAAAGGCAACATTGCAACCACCTGGCCCGGCTAGAGACGAAAACAAACAACCTGATCATTGGATGTGGCGCACCCATTGATGCATGTCTCCGACACCAACCCATGACGCCCCTCCGCGGTCCTTACTCATGCAAGATCCGGCGTGGAGTCCATGACGCCATGCCACGCCAGACACAAGCATACGACCCGACATCAGAAGAGGTGTGTTCCGTCCCGGTGAACATCATGATACTCGATCGTCTTTTTTTCGCAATCCGGGCGTATCATAAATACCGCTTGAAGTCAGCACGTACATGTTCACATGTGCTTCAACAAATGCTTCCGCTGCTTGTGCGCTGATATGCAACGTTTTCAGCTGGGAACGCTGCATGCGAGGACCCAGTTCCATGCGTGTCGTACAAAGCACAGACAAGACAAGACTCACAAGCGCAAACGCGGCACCACGGTAAACGAAACCGAACATTTCCTTGAACTCGGGGTGTGACCGGGATATCCCCGCATCGGAAAGGTAGTGAACGGCCAATTTCTTCAGTACCTAGATGCGCGTCGGGACACGTTAAAGGATGAAGGTAGCCAAATGGATAACACGCACGAGCTTGTTCGCGCTCTCGATCGCATTGCCAGCCTCGCCGTCTTCTCGATCCGTGATAGCTGTCTTGCCCTTGCCCTTTCCGTTGGTGGGCGGAGGCTGAGGAGGCTCGACAGCACCAAACACATCAATCTCGGCATCGCCTTGCCTCCGACAGACCTTGGCAGGGAGCTCCGGTACCTTGAAGTCAGCGTCCCGCACACGTTTATCCTTTGCTTTCACACTCCCGTTCACAGGAACCTTGGATCGAGGAAGGTGTAGCATCACTTCCCTCGCACGACGCACGATGGGGTCTTCTGCCTTTTCTTTTTCCTTTCCCCTTTCCTTGGCTGGTCGCGGTATGATTCGTTTATTCGCGCCAAGATCGCTGGGTGTGATGTCCCCGAGTAAATGTGCAGGTGGCTGGCGAGGGGTCGGATCGTCTGGACGCGGTGCACGTGGCGCAGACGCGATTCGCGCAACCTTCATGCTGAGCGGTGGTGGCCCCGCAGACGTGGACATCGCAGCCGGCGACAGTTGCAAGGGCGGAGGATGCAACAACGGGCTCGTCTCCCCATAGATGACAATATCCGTGGTTTCGGGACCATCTGCAAGACAAGGGTGGGTATCCCGATTCCATGACGTGGCACAGACATACCTGTGTCCCCCAGAGAGACACGAACACCGACTTGCGTTCTCTTTGGGCCGAATGCGTCGTGCGAGGGCGCGATGAGAGGTGAGAGACATAACACGTTTTCAAAGTAGATTCGCGTCAACGTCGCAAACGGATGAATGTCCCTGCCATACGCCACGGACGCGGTCAGTCTCATCCCACCCACGTGAAGCATGCCAACGTACATGTAAACGTCCCCCGTCTCGTCCACCCACACGTCCTGCAGACAAACGGTGCCCTTGAACCGAAGCGACTGGCGTCCACGCATGCTTTCCAATGCCAGTGCCAGCGGATTGTACATCAACTCCCGTGCGAACGACTCGGGCCGGGAAAGTGTACAAGAGGGTGAGTCCTGTACCACCGAAGCGTGTCGATCTGGAATCCGCGCTGAAAAGGCGACACCGTCCAGTTGAAGGTAGGAATCGGGGAGAGAGAGGGCACCGCGGTAGAGTAGACGGTAGGGTGAGTCCGTGGCTTTCTCTGAACTCCCGGGCGTACGGGTATTGGAAGTGGGGGTAGAGGTGGGCGTGGCCAATCCGGAGAAGGATCGTGTAGTAGATGTCTTTCGGGGTGTCGCATCTGTGATCGTGATGGAAGGTAGCATCGACTTCCGCTCCTCGTTCGTTGGTCGATTGGTGCCACGAGAATGGCCATTCGGGGTCATCAACGTCGGATTCAAGTCAAGTGGAGAAACACAGGAACTTGCAAGTGATCGTTCAGGATGAAAATGTACAGCGCCGCACTGCGGACGGGCTGCGACGAGACACGCCATGACTGGAAAGGTTGACCGACGAATGGATGGACGGAAGTAAATGCACGACCACGTGACGGCGTGCGATGGTTAATACACGCGTTCGCGTTATTTGTCCTTGTTTGGTTTCACCCCTGTCTCGTTACAATTCAAAAAAGTGTTCCAGGCGTATGTATGAGGCCTACGAGGGTCCAACAAGACAAAGAACTACGAAAAATGAGAAACGAAAACGTATGTGCTACATGCAAAAAGGCAAAAAAGAACGAGACGGTGATCATGATGCGATAGCAAACTAAAGAGAGACAGCAGTGCAAAAAAAAAAAAGGATCACATGGACAAACGTTAGAATTATCCTCAACCCACTCAAAAAGAATACGCCTTGTGCAGGACCGGTGTCGATACCATCCAATAAGCAGAACACCAGGGTCGACACCCTTCACCAGCTCGCGTGCCTCATTCCGGACACACCCGTAATGGGTGGCACATGCACACGCGCTGGAAGAGGATGCGCAGACAGATGTGGGGGAGGACCCGGATAAACTGCCAGCCACGCTCCCTGTCCTTGTTGACCCTGATGCAGTGGCGCAAGATGATATTGCGTAAAAGGCACGAATATCGGATGCGGAAAAGGTGAGACGGCAAGTACCGGAGGCGGAGGGGCTAAAAGTGGCTGGGGATGCACAACAGGGTGAGATGAGGATGGATGCGGGTGGTGAGAGTGATGCATGGATGGTGATGTACCGCCGTTCGGGGTACTAGGTAGAAGCTGGGGACCAGACCCACGCGCGTTCGGGGACGTAGCTACAGTCGCGTTCATCTTGGATCCATCTCCACCCTGGGATGATAATCCAGCCATAGACTTGCGCCCGATAGTGCCTCCAGCCTGACTCTGGTGGGTCATTGTGAAATCAGAAGCCGAAGCCTGTGACACACTGAGGATCGGGAACGGGGTTACATTGTTCTTGGTCGTCGTCGTGGCGGTCCCCGCACTAGCGGTCTCCGAGCCGGTTACCGCAGTCGGCGTCCCGTTAATCTTCCCTCCTGAACCAGAGGGACCAACGTCACAAGACTCTGAACCTGCAGCCTGACTGTGGCTCTGTCCCCAGTCTGATCCCAACCACGGCGCCGAGTCCAAACTCGACTTGGACGGTGGTGATGGCGATGGCTGACCTCCAGCAACGTGATTCCCAACGGCGTTATCCGACGCAGAAAACACATTGTCAAGCGCGCCATCTAGCTCTCCGCTTGCACCAGGACTAGCCAGCCAGCCCAAGCCATCCACCACACTTTCCTTGCCCGCATCGATCGAAGACGACCTCAGTTGATCGACAATCTCCCTCGTCCTTGACGTCTTCTTTCGCTTCACAGTGGCCGTCGCTAAGAAAGCAGGCAACAGAGTGGTTGGGTTCGGAGGTACCAAAGGCGAGTTGTTCGTCGGAGGTGGCGAAGATGGATGTGAACCGTCAAACATGGACGCAAACCCCGGCGTGGATGTAGGCGAAGATAACGAGGCAGGTCTCGAACACAACGAACGAGTCGACCCCGCGCTGGCGATACGGCGTGAGCTAGGAGACAGTGACCTGGATTTAACAGAAAGCGAAGGTTGCGAATGGGCGGCTTCTGACGACTCCGAGCTTTCTCTTGGCACTGGCCCCGTCCTCTCACGAATCCATCCTGCTGTAGGTCCCGATTGCATTCTACCTTCAGACGGCAAGGAGAGAAACGAGGACGAAGACGAGGAAGGAGAGACGGGCATGACAGCCTCCCAAAACCCATGCGAATCCTTCCGAAGTCCCGAGTTGGGACTGGTCGGCAGCGGCGAGCAAAGACTGAGCACAAATGCAGGGCTATCGCCCGAAACAGAACAGGCACCTCCGCGCTTCAGTTTCGTCTTGGAATTATCTTCGATACCGAGACCGAGCTGAGTCGTCGATTCCTTTGCGGACGATAATGACGAATGAACTGTCGTCACCGACCTCGCCGGCACTGTTTGTGCAGACATGCCCCGACTGGAGAGAGATGATGATGAATGTAACAGCGACCTCTGGAGGAAAGACTCGTCCAGCGAGGGGAACACCACCACAGCCTCCGGGGATTCGTACCCATCCCGACTAGAATCTGGTGAGCCAGATAAAATCGAGGGCGAAGTGGACATGACGAATCGACCGAGGGGCTTGATGGGTGTG
The DNA here is from genome assembly GCA_038094035.1 of Pulveroboletus aff. ridleyi. Lineage (NCBI taxonomy): Eukaryota > Fungi > Basidiomycota > Agaricomycetes > Boletales > Boletaceae > Pulveroboletus > Pulveroboletus aff. ridleyi. The sequence continues at coordinate 11,033 of JBBPTJ010000195.1, forward strand.
GTAGGACCCGACAAATCGATCGACACGGATGCAGCCGCATGGTCCGTGTTGATCTCGACGCCATGTACTGGCACCTCATCGTCCCTGTTGACTTGCAGTGCTTCTATGCAATGTGATGTCGCTACACCGACGGGTGTATGCGGGGGAGGATCCGAGTCCGTCGTCGTCGTCGTCGATTCATATCCATGGTCGATCTCAAACTCCTTATCACAGTCACGACCCGAATTTAGTTTGTGGGGAGGATGTACGGAGATGGGGGTCGCAAAAACGCGTGAATGGTGCGAAAATGATTTCGTGGGGTTCGAATCATGACTCATGGAAGGTATACCTAAGAGAGCGCACGGCACAGTCAATAAACAGCACATACAAGATATGCAACGCAAGACGCAAAGGCTGAACAAAGAAGGGAATGGACGTCCGCGCGAGCAATCAATCCCAGGATGAGGTGGATAACAGAAGGGTTGGAGAGGCTACAAAGACAGTGCTGACTCACCAGGGAACTGAGCACCATACCAATATCTGTGACCTTGGGCTGACGCGACGCGACCGGGAGGCAGCCACGGTGAGAATTGTAGTGGTGCAGGCTGAACGGAAGGCAGAGGCGGAAAAGGAAGTGAGGACACATGGGATGGCCCACGATGTGAAGGTGGCCCACACCACCAAGTTGATGGCGAACCCGTTTCGAGCTTTGGTTTGAAGCTCGAGGAAGGCAATCGCTTCTTCTCGTCAGTGGCAGAGGTTGATCTGGATGGATGAGATGGACGAGAGCCAATGTCAGGGCCCCATAGAACCTCTTCGTGTCTTGAGGAAACAGACAACGGGACACGAGGGCCAGTCACGTCCTTGTAGGCCAAAGTCGAAGACACGGCGACCTTTCCCTTCCCTGACCCACAGTCCTCGGCAACACATCGCAAGGCCAGCCCAGGTGGCCCAACAAGTTGTTCTGCGATACGTGCCCACCTTGCCCTTCCCTCCTCCACTACCGCCTCATCGATCTCAAGCTGCAAACTCGGGTTGCCCAACTCGGCAACATCATGTTCAAAGCACGCCTCCGTCGCCCCGTTTGGGCAACAGTCATCGTCCCGTTCCACATGTCGAACGACACCAACCCCGAGGCCATGCCACCCAAAAAAGCCTGCTGCTGCCTCGTAGGGTTCCAGCACTGACTCGGCGACGAACAGTGGCGCAGGCGGATCCACACCGTTTGTCTTCAGTCGATCGTATTTCCGACAGGATACGGGCAAGGAAACGTCCGCACCGAGACGGGTGTCCCATCGGAAAAAGTCGACCGCTTGATTGGGCGGGAGTACTGCCCGGAAGAGACCTTTACGGCGAGATAAAGGCGAGCGGAGTAGCAAGGCATGGTAATGAGGCGGTTTGGGCCACTGTGGCTTTCGACGTTTCAAGGTATGTGGTGTCGGATTTGCAGATCGAGGCCTCGTATGCATACAGGGTCGATGGTCGGAATATGGGGGAATAGGCGAGGAGCGGACGGCCGGTTTCCGATGTGAACCAGCTGGAAAAGTGGTCGACATGACAGACAGAGAGGTTGGTGCGGTGGACATGTCCAGGCTCATTGTGGAAGGTGAAGGGGCGGGCAAAGGCGGGGCGAGCGTGCCAGACCTCTCTCTTGTACTCAAGTAGGCTATGCGCAAAAACCGTGAATGCAACGCACCGCGGCAGAGCAGGGCATCGTAACACGCGGCCAAAGAGGGCGGATAATCCCAGTTGACAGCCGTATAGGTCGTCTCCCACCAACGTGGACGCTGGACGGTGACACCGTGGACACCAGGCGCGCCGTCCTCATGAGTGGAGCTCGTCAGACGAGTGGCCTGCATTGATGCTCACCGTCCTTTTACGGGCGGAGGTCCGAGAGCCGGCAGGTGTGGGAGAACGAGGAGCAGAACGTCGGCGTCGTCGGTAAAAGAAAGAGCGCAAGTTCGCGCAATGAAAAGACAACGAGGACGGAAGAGATACGTTGGGGAGACTGAGCGAGCTGGCGTGCTATGGAATCATCCACGAACGAGTTGGATGTCGTCGAGACTGTCGTGGTCGAGCTGAAGCGCGGTTGTTGGCGGTTTTGGTCCAGTCGTTGATTCACAATGGACACCTCGATCGGATTATCGTGAGTCGACCTGCTGTACACGTGCCCTCCGTACCATCCCGTCCATTCTCATTTTTTGTACCCTATACGTATAGAAAACGATGTGAATACTGTCCGCGTTCAGGAGCATAATGTACAGAGCGTATCCGTCAGTAATGAATGTCTGTGAAAATAAATAAATATCATAAAATTAACGTGTCCTGCCTTCACAACGCGACATCGATGTGCGCGATCCCGCCCTGCATCACAGCTCTTCTCTCCAACTCCGGAATCGAACTGACCGTCCCTTCGCGAAGATGTGCACGCTTGGCTGGTGCAGGAAGAATGGGAGGAGGTGTGCGGGACACATCTGGTTGCCCCTCCACTGGGGAGTGCGGACTGTGCAGCTGTCCTATCTGTAATGAGGCGATCCCCGTGAGTCCAGGGGGTGGATGGCGCCAGTCTGTGCCATTGTCTGAACGCGGCCCATACTGTGAAGACCGCCCGATACTCGACGGCGCGAGGGACGGATACCGTGAGGCATTACCACTAGAGCGCGATCCCCGGCCCGCGGTCGAAGAGATGGAGCCCGGGGGTGTGCTAGACGCTGTGCTGTCCTTGCCAAAGTTGGTCGAAGTGAGCAGGGGAAAGGCACTGGGCTGATCGATTACCGAGGATACCGGACGCGAGGGTGTCCCATGTGAACCCTGTCTATCGACGAGCGAGTTCCCCGCGGCCGATACAGTTCCAAAAGCCGACTGACTGTCGAGTACCCTCGGTGTATCCGGCACCTCGGCAACCGGTGGCAGCTCAGTTGAGGGTGCAGACGGGCGATTTCGTTGAGAGGACTTTCGGCGAGCCAGAGATGAGGCACTGTTTTGGCGAGAAGCAGGGTCCGAGAAGTCAGCGTAGTCAATGGGCGCTGAGACCTGGGAGTAGGCTGATGCAGAATCTGTCTCTCCCCAATCGTCCTCCTTGTCTTTCCGAGCATTTTCTGCATCTCGCAGGGCAGCGCGTTCTGCCTCGGCCAGTAAACGCTCCTCAGCGGCACGAAGGACGGATGACTCCTGTGTTGTAGATCGACTTGGCAAATGATCGAGTGACGGATGATGCGATAGGGAGACACCTTCCGACGCCTGTGCACGTGATTGGAGCATTCGGTGGATGAACAGTGATGATGGTGGTTTAGGGGATGGGGATGGGCTGGCGGCATCGTCACCAGATGTCCGTTGGGTGTGTGGACTGTCACCCAAGCCTGACCGCAGAGATGCCTGTTCTGGTTTAGGAACGGGTGGGATACTCGGGATGGCTGGCGCAGTCGAATGAGAAATAGTCCCGGGATCGGCGAGTTGATTGATTTCGCCGAAATCATAAGGGTCGTAGTAGCTATCTCCAATACCAGAGGTAAAAGGATCTAAACGAGGCGCGACGGAAGACTGCGTTTGTGGCGCGGACGGGAGTGGGGACAACGACACTGGGGTCATGAGAGGTTCGTTGGACAAGGAAGGTCTCTGTGAACAACGAGTAAAGAAACTGGATCTCCGGGGGTTCGGAAGGCGTTGTAAATCAGGAGCACGTTCGACGATGGGGTCGCGAGCAGGGTTGGCAACTCTGGTGAACCTATGACGGTTATAGCGATCGAGAAGATAAAAGACAAAGGCAATGAACAAGATACCCCCGAGAAGACATCCGATGACGATGCCCGCAATGGTCCCTGCAGAGAGTGTAGACGACGTTGAGCTCGTCGACGTTGCGGTGACGGTAACCCCTGGCTGAGTGACGGTGACGACGGTGGGCATCGTGGAACGAGGAGAGGAAGAGAAAGAAAGAGAGACCGACATCACATATAGCTAGTGCGGGCTGTGTCCAGGGCTGTGCTCGATAGTGTTTCAATACGGTCTATATCAACGGGGATGTCCTTCCGCCCACGCCCCACGAACACGATCACCGCCGCTCTTCTACCTCGGGATGCCTCTTTAACCAACGTTCGATGACCTGCTTTGCTGGACAAGCTGTGGATCCAGTGTTGGCGTCGTTGTACATCTCCAGGCAGCACCGGTAGAGCGTTCGCACGTACTGGTCGCACTTTTCAGGGCTGTAGGTGTTGCGGGAGAGACACGTTTGGAGGGCACATGCTTGCGATGCTGTGTGAGGGTCACCTCATGAGACGCCGAGACGAGCGCGCACCTTGATCCTGACAGCGCTGTGGTGACATCGTGAGTGCGTATTCGACACTGTACGGCGATGATGGTCACTCGATAACATCACTCGGTCTTCTCCGAAGAGGTAGACGAACAGGCCATCATTTCACCATGGGTACATACGGGTACAAACCAGCAGTACTCATCTACTCATACACACAACAGGCAAACGTTTGTCTCGGCGAGACAATCAGGGATTCGGGGACACACTGTGGACAGTCGGGTGAGTCGGTGAGGCATCACAGGATACAGACGCATCACCCGTTCAAGCACTCAGGGGGTCGGGGCAAACAGTGCTACAGTGGCACATGCTGCCATGCATGTACCCAAGCCAGTGTTGCACCCGATGATAGCAGCCGGTGCGCCGACGATGGTCACTCCAAAGGTGAAGCCAGCTGCGGCATAACACGACACGGCGAGGGTGTTGCAGCCTAACCGGAGTGTGTAGAACATTCACAGATGGAACAGGGGATGCTCACCCGTCTGACAGAGGGCATACGCGAGCGGGCCAGCTGAAGCAAGTGGCACCACCGAGGCAGCGAGAGAGAGGGCGGCGAGAGATTTGAGGTTCATTGTGCGCTGGACGAGTGCTGCCTTGGTGGTCCCGTTTATATGTGTCCACACAGCAAGTCAAGGGCAGGCGCGGGACGTGCCGTAGGTCAGTGGGTTCGTTCTTTGCCTATCACTCATTAAACTTGTTATCAGCGCAGTTCAATGAGTCTCCTGTCAAAAGGTCTTCTGCATTGATTGCGCGTTCTATCTTGTTCCATCTCTGTGATTCGAAGACAGGAGCACACCTTATCAGGGAGATCAGCGTTGGCTTAGTATTTTTGGGGTTTGCAGCACCCTCTCCACGACTTGCGTTCACGTACAACACTGAGGGATATGAGCAGGAGTGAGAGTGGGTCTCGTTGAACTCCCTCCATCACCACGAACGGTCGCGTGTGTCCACCCGTCAGCGTCATGGTTGACCGGTCTGACCGTTGTCCACCACACGGCGATGACTACACGTTGGACTCGACTTGGGCGTTGAGCTTATCACGATCTATGCGTGTACTCCACCGCGTGATAGCCTGTGGGTCGTTCAGGTGGATGACTGCGATGACTGCATCGTTCATCAGGGATCAATCTGTATGGGATTCAGGGACACGCCGTCACCTGCTGGCTTACACGTTGCCGTGCTCATTACTCCCCCTTCTGATCGCGACCCGTTGAACATGACTGAACGTGACTGAAGACAGGGCCGCTGCTGTCGAATGAGATTATATTCCATTGTAGCCTTCCAAACAAACACCAGACTTTAAAAGCCCACCCCAACGTTCGCCGCTTTCTTCGCAACCCCCATCATGCCCAAACGAATCCCCACTCCGCCACCCGCAGATGACGAACCGCGGTATCTGACTGTCGTCTACCCTTATGCTATCAGTGGAACTTGCAACATGGAATTACCACAGGACAGACAAGACTTTGCCTGCTGGGTAGCATGCTGCATCGACAAGGACGCCTTTTTCGCCATATTTCACAAGCCAAGTGTGAGTCCATCGGTCTTTCCCACCCACGTTGTGCCGCTGATGCGTACGCCACTATCTGCTAGGCGCGAGGCATGGTCATCATCGAGGTCAATAGAGACTATGCGCACTTTGATCGCATTCTCGGTGAACATCGCTGGTCCGAATTTCTCCGGGAACCGACCGAGGAAGATCAAGAGCGAGTCACCCAGGTCTTTTACTGCACATATAGCACCGGCAGAATCGTACAGAAAAATGGTGCGTCTAGCATACACGATTGCGATCAGTGCTTCCTTGGCGTCATCGCTCGTGCTTGTGCTTTTGTTGAACCACATCGCGTCAGCGATCTTCGACCCTTGCATTCATGCTCTCTTTTAGGTTGGAAGCGCATCGACGTCGACGAAGGGTGGTTTAAGAATTGGTCACCCAGGAACAGGTAAGCATGTGCCAAGCGCAGTCGGTCGAGCCCTAACCTACCACGTGTCCCCTCGCATGATCGATCAAGGTATATCAACTTCCCCTATCCCGCGACTCACTTCTGCGAGGTGCCCGTCGAGGACCGGACGAACCACTCCTTGTGCAGACCTCTCCCGGGTGCCGTCGTAACTCTCCCACCAGTGACCATCGCCGCTCCACTGCCCGGTTGGTAGACAGCCGCCGTTACGATCGTATCTGCCTGACATCTCTTCCATCTGTTCAGTGGTTGGATCTGCCGCGTGGACTCAGAAAAAGGAGGGGGCACCCTCTCCTATAACTCAGACCCAATCAAACTCACTCGGAGCTTGGGGAAAGGGTGCACCAAAGATGCAGGCGACCTCGGCCAAGCCGAACCCTACAGCGAACGGAAGTGGGAAGACAGCTTACGTCCCTCAAGGATCTCGCACGAGTGCAAGAATGCCAGCTATTGGGGGTGGTCCCACCGCAGTGAAAGGGACCAACGTTTGTAAGTTGAAGGCACCTTGCAGGGACAGCATGTAATGAGAGTATGATTTCCCAGGGCAGAGCACGAACACGAACACGAACACGAAACCCGTGCCTGTCCCAGTGGCGACCAACTGGGACGACGCACCAATTTCCAGGCAGAGCACCCCGGTCTCCCCCGCCATCTCGCCTGCGGTTGCTCATCAGCCTTTTGCGACGTCATCTGGGCCGCCAGCTCGAAGCAATGCCTGGGGAAGCAGTGCAACCTTTGATCCAACCCACCCTCCTGGTCTCCCTCTCCCAAGCAAAATTACCACATCTGTCGTTCAGGGCGACCCTAGTCGCGCCGCCCCCTTCAGCGCCACCAGTTGGGATTCGACTGGTGCCTCTACCTCCAGCCCGGATTCTGACTCGGGACCTGATCTCACTACTGCCACCGAGAGTGACAACCCCTACTCCGTCCACATCCATTTCTCCGAATCTATGGAGGAAGAATTTCATGGGATGGGGATCAGAGCCATGGAGGACGAGGGTGAACTAGGGGAATTAGACGCAATCGCGCCGGGTGCTTGGAACGAACCAACCGCCCCCGCGGTGTGGGAAGCGACAGATGGGGCAGGTTGGGACAACGAGGCATTGGATGCTGAGGACCACTGGGTACGAAGCCAAGAGGGTGCGAAACCGGCGTTGTGCAACGCACACGGGACACTCTGCAAGAAGGGTATATGCGCCGTGTATGCCAAGCAGGTGCGCCTCTCTAAACGGGCTGCAGAAACAGAGTCCCGCAGGGGTGTTGGTGCGAACAAGGGCAAGAAGGGTGGCCGTGCCAAGAACCGCGATGCGGGCAAGAACGATGCAAACGAGCCCTCGGACAAGAACAAGACGCAAGACAATAACAATCCGTTCCGTGGTCCCGGTGCGCCAGTGAAGACGAATTGGCGCGGGGCGCCGCGTGCCATCGTGTCCGCTGACACCATTGAAAAGCGGGAAACAACAAAGGCTGCCGACGATGACTGGGGCAATTCCGACGATGAATTTGAACCGAATGCTTCTGAGATCGTGCCCGCTGGTGCAGCGGATCCGACGTCCGATGCGGGCTGGGGTGTCTCCGAAAATGCCTACGATCCATGGGCTACCCCAGCACAGCCGGTTACGAAGGAGAAAGGTTCCGGTGGTAAGCCTCGGGGTGGTGCGAAGCCTCCTCGGCCGACAAAGGTCACCTCCAACAGCTGGGCGGACCAGGTGGAGGCGGAACTTGCTGGTGGTGGCGGTGCGGACGGTTTCTCGGTCGTCTCCGCCAAGCATCGCTCGAAGCGCAGCGCTTCCACTACGAGCTGGGGTACCAGTGCTGCGAAATCGTCTACTAGCGGCTGGGGCGGTAACTGATGGCCCTTTCTTCCTTCAAGTGGTGTACGATAAGCGACGCTCCGGCATCCGGTTACCTGTGTTCTCATTTGGATACATTGTTGTTATTTTGCGAAGACGTTTATTATCATGTTTTGACCATGCGCTGAATCCGTCGGTAGTAGGAGAAGAACCTGTAACCACACGTTTGTATCGAGAAAAAGTTTTGTATGCCCGTCACTCTAAATCTGCGTGCCGATCCCGTCCTGCAGTAGGAAGGTGTGCAGACCGTCTGTTGTCGTCCATGGCACTTCCTCTGCCCAGTGGCTCACTACTACGACCGCTTGATCATCTCCAACGCCACCGTCGCGCAGATACCGTCCGGCGGCACGAACCATGTTGTCATCCATCCCAGCCCATGCCTCGTCCAAGAGCACGAGCTTCGGACGACCGACGAGCGCACGCATCAGCAATACCACGCTCTGTTCGCCAGGCGCAAGATCCACGAAACTGCGCCTCGAAAATGCCTCGTCCACGTCTGCCAATGGGCTATCCGTGACGGCGGCCCACGCACGCGGTCCGAGAGCAGAGAGAACCTCCCAGACGCGCCCAATACGCCA
>JBBPTJ010000197.1:0-19652 GCA_038094035.1 Pulveroboletus aff. ridleyi
AGGAACAACTCGGATCCACCACAATTTTTCTGTGGAAAAATCGTCCACTGCAGGTTCTTAGGGATGAGACAGCACATTGTTGAGCTTAGTGATTACGCACTCTCAACATGACTGACTACTACACTAATTGTGACTGACCACTACTGTCAGTTATGTCAGTCATGTTAGTACTTATTATTGTTTATTGTTATATGTACACACGTAGTACAACCTGCGAGTTCCATGTCCAGACTCTTTAGTCTTTGACATTGGACTCCAGGTATGTGCCTATTAGCTGCACTAATATTAGTCTTTGACATTGGACTCCAGCTGCCCGACTCAGCTGCTTAACACACATAATGTAGTCATATTATCACCTTGTATACAGTCACCCCAGAGTGATATTTTCAAGTCTTTAACAACTACCCTAATACAGGCCTGACAGGCCATGAAATTTGAGGTGTCATATCTACAATTGGGCTCACTAGCATGGGTGGTGTAAGGGAAAACCAGGCCTGCTAGACAAATAATCTGAGGGGGGCTATTACAGGTCATAGTTACAGTGCTGTGTAGGACCTAACTTGTATGACCAGGCCCGATGGCTCACTGAGAATGACAGGTGATATGTATGATCAGGTCTGCTTGTCTGCACAGTGTTAGAACTACTACATATGATGGGGCCCACAGGCACATGTGGTGTAAGACCTAACTTGTAAGATCAGGCCCAATGGCTCACTGAGAATGAAGGGTGATATATGCAGCCAGGCCTGCTTGTATGTACAACCTGTGCTGCTATCTATGATCGGGCTTGACAGCATATGGGGTTTGGTGGGTGAAATGTTCAATCAGGCCTGTTAGAATGTAGTGTAGGAGAAGCCATCCACTATCAAGCCTGTTTTTCTGCATATTGTTGGAGCTGCCATGTACTGTAGAGCCTGCAGGTGTGTGTAGGACCTACTGTCTATGATTGGGCCCATTACAATATGGTAGCAATTATTGGGCCTGATGTGCCTGATAGCACATGGGGAGTGAGTGGTTTATGTATGACCAGACCTGCTTGTAGGAGTAGGTATTCATGATCGGGCCTGCAAATATTTGTGGTGGATGAGCAGCCATTTGTGACCAGGCCTGATGTGTCACTACAAATTCCCTATGTGCTATTGGGTTCTGACTGCAGATAGCTACTGCTACACTGTGCATGCTAGTGAGATAGATCAGACTTGTTCCCCCTCAACCTCCATCTGTGCATCACTAGGCTATAGGGACTGAGCATACAGGTGTGTTTTACCTGTGCCATATTTATTATCCAGCCTGGTAGTGTCCATGTAGATTGCATAATATCTCAGCCAATGGGGTGTATTAAGTTTGCGGCATTTCTCAAACCAGTTTTTCAGACCATTAACTAACATCATGATAATCATTTGAAATAAATCTGAGACAATTATTTGGAAAAGAGATACTATATAACATAACAGGAAAAAAAGGTGGCAAAGAAAACACCACTGTCTATTGATGTATGCAGCAAAATCTAATCCATCCATTTGTCAGGTTCTGCCTCTAGCACTACAACACCAGGGCAAGCCTTATATTTGCCACCATCCCAGATCTCCATTTCTGAATCTGTGGCCACAGGGATTTGGAGGCCACTTTTGGTCTCTGAAGTGGTGGATGGATGGGGGTTCCCAACCAAGATCTGAAAGCCTGTTGGGGAATGAATTGAGACAACAGAGGGAGAAGAGGGGGCCAGGGCGGTCTCCACATTTGTTGTTGCTACAGGTGCTTCTGGGTCAGCCTCTGTTGCTAATTCAAGAGGGTGAGTAAGAGTCCTAACCAAGGGGAGAGGGGCAGTCAGGGCAGGAAATAAAGCAGGGCTGGGACAAGAGGGGCCTGACAGCCTAACATCAGAGGAAGTTGTCGAGCAATTTGCAGTTTGCAGGGTTTCCATTAGTGGCAGTAACAGCGGAAATACAGGGGTGGATGGGGACGGGAGCTGTGTTGGATTTGCTGATGGCAAAGGAATGGGAATTGAAAGACCACCACCTCCTTCTCGCAATGCCACTCCACCCACTGCTACCTGTATAGTCTCCATACAGCTTGCCAATGAGTGGCAAGTGCTTTCCAAGGTGTCCACCCACATGAGCAAGAGATTATACAACTGTTGAAGTCACTCATGCTTGTACTTGAGATTCTTGTATACTACCAAATACCCCTAAAAATCTACAAACAGCAATGCATGCTGTTCCTCCAATCGCCCATGCTGTGAGGCCAGTGCCTGATGGGCAGTCTGGCCAACCAGCAAATCACCGTTAGCACCACCAATGATCTTAATTTGGCTCATGTATGGGTGTGGGCAGGGCGAGATTGCCGAAGAGCATTACTTTGCTGGTGGCAGGGTCAACATGAGTGGAGGAGTTGAGGAGAGTGGGTGGCAAATACCACCGGAGACCAGGGCAATAGTTTGGCCTGCGAGGCTGCATGCGAGACTGACCGACCTCTTCCAGCCCCCATTGTGTGCTCGCAACATTTTTTACTTATCCAACACAGTTAGTTGGTAGGCCCCCAAAGCGATGCAGACACATGTCAACCCTTTACTTGTGCATCTGGAGCAGTTGGGAGGGGGGAGATGCCTGGGTAGAGGGAGGAGCTAAGGGTGGAGGGCTGGAATTGGCTGTTCCATCTTCAATGGCATTGCCTGCATCAGAACTCTTGTCTTTGTTGTCGGCAGCATCGTCCTTTGCTTTCTTCTTGCCTTGCACTATTTTTTTGCAGCGGGCTTTCTCTTCCTTCCTGCAATAGGCTTTCTGTTCAATCTCGCATGCACTGGAAAGGATAGCTTCCACTATTTCTGCTTTCACCTTTATTGCCTCCTCCTGGTCTTCTTCATCCACCTCTATCTCATCCACTTTTCTCTTGCTGCATGCTGACGACTTGCTACTGGATTGCATAGGTGGAGGCAATGGAGCTAGAATTTGGTACTGCACATGTGGCTACCATTTGTGTCATTCAAGTTCTGTTTGTTGCAGCGAGGTGATATAGGACCAATTGGGCCAGCCTTGTAATGCTATGCTGCCAGTAGATATCCACTGCAATAAGTGGCAGCATGTTGTTGGAAAGGTTGGCAACAGCCTGCATATCACTCTACAATTAATATAATAGATATACCATTCAATTACACACATCAATAGACATGCTTACCATAACACACTCGATTTCCTCTACAGCCATCCTCCACTCCTCCATCTTGTTTGTAGCAAGCAACGCATTTTCAGATGATGTTTTCGACCTGCTGAGAGCACTCTCGAAGGACTTTGTTTGCATGGGCAGCATCCATATTTATTTCAATATTTGGAATGTTTGATGGGGAGAGATGGGGTTGAATAAGTGCTATTAGGTGGGCAGAGTTCGTGTTTGTGACCAACAAGCTTCGCAGTCACTCTGTACCATAAATGGAACTTGGTTCACACAGTGCTGTACAGCATGCATGATAACCTCTGACTGCAGTTCAGTACATATTTTGTTACCTTTGCTAGTTGAGTCCACCAGCTATTTATTTTACCTGTGTCAGACAGCATCGGAGCTCCAATACTGTGTCCATCCTTCACCAGATCACCTGTCCTGGCAGACCTCAACATTCTCTCAATGCTGCTTAATGAAAATAACTCAAATAATTCCACAAGTTCATTGCTAGAAGTGCCACTCAGCCACCTACAAATCACATCTGAGCCTGTTCTGTTAACATGTATATACTCATTTTGGAATTCATTCACTGCAGACTGTTATGCTTGATCCCAAAGGGTCAGGTGTGAACTTGGTGAAGGTCCTATGGTATTGAGACAAGGGGGTACCTTGCAGATGGCAAGGTCAAGGGTTCATCCTGGTGATACCAGATGATGGATTTCCTGGTGACATGGGTGGGCCAAGGACTATCCCTTGCTATCAGGATGGGATACAGGCAAGAGCTAAAGCACTCACTCAGATGTAGAGTGAAGACACATGAAAAGGAAGTTAGGATTATGTAAGCCAAGTAGATCTAAGCTACAGGACATAGACACTACTTGGGGGTTTATATACGAGAGCAAAAGAGCACTGAGTAATCATATAGAAACTGGAGGAATATGAAAGAACAATGGCTGACTAATCGTTGAGTCAGTGAGCCAATAGCAAAAGGAATTTAATGAGTAAGCAGAGAACATTCTAGAAAGGAAGAAAAGAAATGAGTATGTGGTGGGAAGAACTATAAGCTTAGCGTAATGAGAACTAAGTGAGGAGAGATAAGTCCAATGATAGAAGAAAAAAAACAAGGTATGTGCATAAATCATAACACAGACTCTGATTTAACAAGCCACATATAATAGCAAGCTCTCAGAGCTTGACATTCACTCAACTCCCAACTGTGATCATGCTGATGCTGATGATGGGCTGACTCATGGGCTTTCCCTGATTTTTCAGACCTGCAAATTGGCCTCACACTGACAACCAACATACTTGAGGATGCAGATGCTGAGAAGGATGTCAGAATGGATGATGCAGGTAGTGATCATTTGTCATTAATAACTTATGCTTTACTCACCTTCATTTGGTAGCTACAGGGCAGAACTCCCCAACACCACCACAAGAGTCCCATGGAATACTGCTAGGCTCCAATCTAATGCCACCAGGGGTAGAACTTCTGCCAGATGTGTTGCAGTACCATAATACTCAGTTCTGCATGCAGCGCATAGCTTTTCTCAATGAGAAATTAGCATATCCTGGTATGTTTAAATTTCACTTGCTCTCATTAGCTCACATTGTTACCCTAAGATGAGGAGTTCATAATCCCTGAGCAGGAATGGTTGCAGACAGAGGGTTTGGACATGTGGGACTTGTATACATCATGTAAGGATTTATATAATTGTAAATAAATCACATCAAACTGATATTTCATCAAATAGACACATTTGCCACAAGGGTGGGATTACCACTGGCGATGCCAGAGCCAATTTTGGCACCCTCTGTAAAGATGGATCAATCAATGTTCCATTTAATGGAAAGCTATGAAAGGAATTTTTTTGAGGCAGCAAAAAAGTGCCAGACTGTTCAAATGCAGCTGCAGGCACTCCATGGGTGTTGGGCACAGTTAAATCTGCATATCCGATGCTAATTTATTTCTTATTACTAGTCCTTGATTGATATCCACTCAGTAAAACACTATGAATCAGTGTGACAGTTCCACATCTTCATGTCTGCCTCCACTTAGTTCCTATGCCATTTGCCTCTGTGTTTTTGTGTTTGTGGGGTGTTCTCTTTGTTGGGGTTAGCACATCCAAATATTATGGGAGAGAGGCCCTTCTTTCTCTGCCAGATCTTCACTCTCCCAGTGTGGTAAGAGCACTACCTATAAAAATATTACAATTAGTTGCAAAGCAGCACTCTCATCTTTCAGATACCTTCAGGAGTGTCAGATGCTGTTGTGGCATTAATTTTCACCCTATGGCTAGATGGCTTTGGCAGAGATTGACTTCTATCTGGTGAAAAGTGCAGTGACATTATGTGGTGTTTATGTGATGTTTTTGATGATTTTTCTGAACTCTGTGGCTTCCTTGTTCCAGGATGTGGAGTGTTGCTCCTGCGTCAGGAATTTCTCACTTGACAATGAACTGGTACCTCAATTTAGGGTGAAATGCCAAATTCCTTTGCATTCTTAATGCTGGAGTCACTGCCAGACCCAAAGTTCATAGAGACCTTTACAGCAGGTACCTTTGCAACAGGCTGGTAGTTGTCCTTTGTATGAGGACTTGGCATCAGTAAATTTTGCCTAATTTGTTGATGCACTTACCTTGTTGGATTTTGCTCGCATGTCATTAAATTGTACAGTGACCTCCAAAACCCTTTCCATGTTAGCCCTAATGGTAGTATATGAAGCATACTGCCAGACACCATGGGAATCCTGCTTAGCTTTGGTGGAGTTACAAATAGTACATACTCTTGGCTACAATATTGCCCCATATATCATGTGATTTGGTTTACAGGCCATAAAGATATGGTCAAAATGAAATGGCAATATCATGGAAAGAGTTTTGGAGCTTTCAAATGCAAATAGGTATTTGGATATTATCAGTACTTGGTATATCCTCCTTTTGCTCTAAGCACTGCCTGAACCGTCCTAGGCATGCTTTCAATTAACTTCTGACACTCCCCAACAGGTATCCCCTCCCATTTCACCTGAACTCTCTCTTACAATTCATGAATCCCATTAGGGGGGGTTTCATACTGTGCAAGCCTTCTCTTGAGACAACTCCAGAGATGTTCAATGGGATTTAAGTCTGGAGACTGTGCAGGCCACACCATAGTGGTGAATTCTTGCTCCTCTAGCCAATTCTTGACCATCCTGCAAGTGTGCTTGGGGTTATTGTCCTGCTGAAAGATGATGTCAGGAGGATTGAGACCATAATATTCCAAGGTCTGCTGGAGCTCATCCTTCAAAATCTGAAGGTAGAGGTCCCCATCCATCCTACCATCAATCTTGGTAGCAAAGCCAACTCCCTTTCAGGTTATACACCCCCACATCATAAGAGAACCTCCTCCAAACTTGAGAGTTCCTTCCACTAGCCTGTCACTAAGCTCCTCACCTGCCTTTTTCCATGTCCATTTGTGCCCATCTGACCCTAGGCAATTAATTTTGGTCTCATCAGACCATATTACCTTCTTCCAGTCCTCAATGGTCCAATCCTTGTGGGCATAGGCAAAATCCAAACGAGCTTTGTGATGCCTGGCAGAAAGAATAGGGCATTTGGACTTGACCACAGCCTTCATACCAGCTTTTTTCAAGTGACAGTGGACAGTAGTGACAGAGAGGGGATGGTTGACAATGTTGGCAAGGGTTCTAGTCACTTGGAAGAACTGTTTCAAACTCAGACATATTGTTTACATGTATATCTTTGTTTGTACTAACAAACAGTAGCAATTATACTTCAATTTGACTAAGATCCTACTCAATAGTTCAAAAGCTCCAAAACCCTTTCTATGATATTGCCATTTCATTGGGACCATATCTCTATGGTCTGTGAACCAAATCACATGATATATGGGGCAATATTGTAGTCAATAGTATGTACTATTTATAACTCCACCAAAGCTAAGCGGGATTCCCACAGTGTCTGGCAGTATGCTTCATATACTACCATTAGGGCTAATATGAAAAGGGTTTTGAAGGTCACTGTACCTTTTCTTTCCCTGAATGGCAGACCCTTAGCTGGGCATTTGCCACCTTGACAGAGTAGCCAGTGGTATTTTCATCTTTTGCAGACTTTTCAGACATATGCACATTTGAGTCATAGGTGAAATTGCAATGGTGTCGGATATACTGCAGTAGGCTTTGTACTCACCTGCTCTAGCTGTATCTTCTTTCCCTGATGACTTGTGGCAGTCTGGCTAGTTACAGTAATATCAGTGGGGCATGTAGCACTGTGAGCAGGGGTGGGATTGTGTTTTTGCATCAAATTTGCGAATAACAATCAATGAGTGAAGTTTCTCTAGAAAGTGGTGATATGCTTACCTTTGCTATGCTCAGAGGTATCACATGGGGCTGCACCTTTCCCTTTCCTTTATGATCCACTACAGGCTGGGTTAGTTCAGTGATATCAGAGAAAGCATCAGTATCTTTGTGGGATTTGTTGGGTGCAGGTTGACACTTCTCAGGCAACCCTGCTGATCCCAATGCATGTTTCTGCTTTCTACAGGTAACTTGAGATTCTCTGGGACATGTGACTCCATGTATAGCCTCTTGCATAGTAAACCTGCTCATCTGCATTCTTCACAACCCATTCATCTGAGTTGGTTTGATGATGTTTTCAATGTGACCAGCACCTTGATTGTGACCAATGCCTTGATTGTGACCAACACCCTGATTGTTGCTAATGCATTCTTGCTCAAGGCTCCTGCTTTGCCAGTGTAGCACCATATCCATCATCTCTCAAGCAGAATGGACCAGCCTGTTTCTGTGGGGTCCTGTCTTGTGACTTGGACTGGGAATGTAGAGATCCTTGGGTTTCATTGCCACTTGACTGGTCCATTTCTACTGGCTCCTGAAGATTTCCTGAAGCATTCACCCAGTAATAAAAGAAAAATACGTTATCAGGATTTCCCTCTTGTCAGACCAAGATGAATTCAAGGAATCAGACTGCATCTGCTTTGTGCATATGGCTAGGATCATTGGGGAATTCAAAATCTACTGGGAGATATTCTTCATCAATGAGGTCATGGCTAATTCAAGGGAGCCTTTTGAATGGCACACATATATTACATTGCCCACATATTAATCCTTGTTTCAGTGATAGTGATCAGACAATTGTAATCATAACCCAAAGTATCTATGATAGTGAGTGGTCAGGAAACCCTGCACTATAGCTTGCAGCTGCTCACAAGAGCATCCAGTTAAATTGCGAACCCATACTGAACCATTTTCATGAGTGACAAGCTTGGTCAGATCATCTTTCTTTGTCTTTGTCTGAGGCTTCTCTTCTGCCTCACTCTTCTTATCTGAATGTTGCTCTGCTTCATTCTTGAAACACATCCCAATGTACTCCACCCGTTTTTTTTACACATTTTCAAGGTGATCATATTTTTCCCCTCTAAAAATTGAAATCCAGGCTAAGAAAGATTAGAGTCCTGGCTGACATACAATGAGTCAATCACCCACATTGTATTCACTGGATTCCCTGCCTCATTCTTCCAGCCTGCTAGAAATGCTACCTGCATTCTACATGCTCACCACATCTCCTGAGAAAACTCCTGAAATAGCTGCTCTCCATGGTGGAGTGCATTCCTAAGATGTTGGACTGATAATGAACATCTATAAAAATTATATTGAGATATGCACCTTGCTTTAATATGGTTGGGGGGGCCCCTTTCCAAGTTCCATTCCACAGCAGTGCTTTCTGCAGCAGCCCTTTCTTCCTGAGTAAGTAACTTCATGACCCAATGAACAGCCCACTGATAATAGGGGAGTGCCTCTGCAGAACCTAGCTTCTTCTGATATTTATTGACAATAACATCATTGATTCTATCCTTGTATTTTTCTTGGATAACTGTCTGTCCTGTCAGGCTCTGACCAACTTTGATGTGACTATGATTAGCTCCCCCTCAGCATTGGTTGAATAACCATGAGCAGTATTTCTTCCAATCAATCATTAGCTTACATGTTATGTGGAGCTCATGAAGAATGCTTACCCTTTGTCAGATAGCCCATTCAGCATCTGGGAGCTGCATTACAGCAGAAATCTTTCAGAGCTGGCAGGAAATGGTGAGGAACACCTTTGACCTGGCTGAACCCTTTGCACTCATCCATTGGGCCTTTCCATTCATCAGTATTTCCATCTCCTTCCTGATGAAATAGGATAGCTCAAGTGGTTTTGCTCCAACAGGTAGTTGTGATACTTCACTACCCTCCAGTGAGTGTTCATCATCTGTTTCAGGTTCAGTAAGGCCTCCATGCCTCTTCACAATCTCCTTGTTCTCATAATCATGTTCATTGTTGCTGCCTTCATCATTGGAGCTAACTTTTTCTGGCTGCAGTAAATCTAAAACATAATTGGAGCTATCAGTGAAGTATGCTTCTGCTATAGCAGGAACCACAGAGCATGCAGATTTGCTGGAGCTACTTGAGTTTGACCTCCTTGATCTTTCTTGCATGTCACTGTGTAGTTGAAGAGTTCAAAATTTTTGCCTCCTTGCCTTCCCATTTCATATATCTTCTGTCAATCTGGAATAACATCGGTGTACCTGAATCATCATCCAGCAGGCATTATCATTTCCATATGCAGTTTATCAAAACACACTGCATTTCCAATTCTGGAAATCTTCTGTTGCCAAGTTGATACCCAATAGGTTTCACCTAGGATACTGACAGTTGGCAATTATTGTATCTATATGACCCAGATAACACATGATGCCCATCATGCATCAGTCTAGTTATGAATATAGCTAGATGTTCTATGGCTTTTCCTGCATTTTTCTTTTCTTTTCACATTTATCATCTTTTCATAAAGTTTAATACGTACTATATTTTGATTTCAATTATGTTAAAGGGGAAGCCTGTGACTTCACATAACTTAGTTCATTGGGTGACTTGGCAGACAAAGCAAACTACAAGAGGGCCTAAGATTCAGCTGGTCAATGTTCCCCAGCCTCCCCCAAACAAGAAATCCTGATCTATGTCCTCCTCTCAAAAGCCTACCTCCACTAAATCACAGACTCCCATTGCAGAAGACCCTGACAATAACTATGGAGATGAACTGGGGTTAGATTCATTCCTGAATGACAATTTCATTCCCCGGAGTTGATTGCCAAAAAAGGTACATCATTTACAATCAATAACATTGTTTTTTTTCATTATTCTCTTCTGATATCAGACTTAAAATGATAATTTGTGTGATTGGCAAACTTATCAAGAAGATTATCTGAAGATCTTAATAGAGATGGAAGCTTCACCAGATCCATGGAAGTGCTATGCCTGTAAAATGGATGGTGTTTACAGATACTCTGACTGTTTTGGACGACCCCTCTATTGCATCTTGTGTTGTAGGAAATAGTATCTGTGCCAGCCATTTCACAGAGTAGAGCAATGGACAGGTTCATACTTTGAACCTGCTTCACTTAAGATGGTACATTTCCATTTTGCAGTTTAATTTGTAACTTCTGATCAAAAGTGCAGGTGGGATATGAGATTCAGCTAGAACATAGCAGATTACCTTGTCCAGAGACAGGAAGATATTCAGAATATGTGGACCCACAAACTAATCAATATGGGATCCAGGAGGAGTCCAATAATACTCTGATGGATATACCAACATATTTATGCCCTCTGTCAGGATCAGATTATTTCACCATTGTTGATGTCACAGGCATTCATTATTGCAAAATAAATTATTACACCTGTCCAAACTCCAAGCCATGTCATCTTTAGCTTCTAGTTGCTCAATTATTTCCCTTCACATTGGACTTGCCCTGCACGGCCTTTACCTTCTCTGTTTTGGATGATTTTATTTGAGATAACTTGGAATGTGGAACATCAGCCAGTAACTATTATAGCAAGTTGCAGAGAATAACTTCCAATGTTTTCCCTCACTTGGTTTAATTAAGTACAAGGATTATCTGGTTCCTCATTAAAGAGGTGGGCTAATGGGTTTAGGATCAATATCAGGATTTCCTGTGAGTTTCCCAGCACTATTAAAGCTGTCAAGAATGTGTACCTGCTACCACTTATTTCATAGCTCATTGACTGTCTAAAGGGCATGGACATGTTCACAGCAATGGATCTTCACTGAGAATATAATAATGTCCACATCAAGAAAAAAGATGAATGGAACCATCAAGAATGTGTACCCACTACTACTCATTTCACAGCTCATCAATCATCTGAAGGGCACAGACATAGGGATACAATAATGTCCACATCAAGAAAGAAGATGAATGAAAAGCAGCATTTGTAATATCCATTGGGGCATATGAACATTTTAGGCTAACCAACTCACTCCTGATGTTCCAGAACATGATAAACAACATCTTCTCAGATCAATATGCATTCCTCATAATCTATATGAATGATATGATGATATTTACAAAAGGAAAAACAAAAGAGGAGCATGAAGTATTAGTCTATGAAGTACTCCAGTGACTTAGGGAAAATGACCTATATATTAAACCCAAAAAATGTGTCTTCTCCAAAGAAAAGGTTGAATTTCTTAGCATGGAGGTATCTTAACATGGTATAAAAATGCAAAACAAAAAGACACAAGCTATCACCAACTGGTCTAAACCAACCCACCTGAAACAGGTTCAGGCCTTTTTAGGCCTCTGTAACTATTACTGAAAGTTCATTGATCAGTTTGCAGAAATAGCATAACCCTTGAATAACCTTACAAAAAAAGATACCCCATTCTGGTGG
This sequence comes from Pulveroboletus aff. ridleyi, assembly GCA_038094035.1. Classification (NCBI taxonomy): domain Eukaryota; kingdom Fungi; phylum Basidiomycota; class Agaricomycetes; order Boletales; family Boletaceae; genus Pulveroboletus; species Pulveroboletus aff. ridleyi. The sequence continues at coordinate 11,903 of JBBPTJ010000197.1, forward strand.
GGTGAAACAGAATACATGGCATTCCTTGCACTGAAGAAAAAATTTACAAAAGCATCTCTTCTCACCTATTCCAATAGCACCTGAGAGATGTGCATCAAAACAGACACCTCAGATATTGCAACTGGAGCAATCCTCTGGCAGGAATATGAAAACAGGCAATGGCATCCTTGCACCTTTCTCTCCCACTCCTTCAACATGACAGAACAAAACTACCCCATCTATGACAAAGAATTAATAGCAGTTATTCACCCTCTTTAAGAGTGGCAACACTATCTTATTGGCAGAGAACAGTTTGAGGTTTGGACTGATCATAAAAACCTCGAATATTGGAAGAAGTCTCAAACCCTGTCTGGGAGACAAGCACATTGGCACATGCTTCTACAAGAATTCAATCTGGAGTTCATATACCAACCCTGATCACTAAATTGTGCTAACCCCCTATCACAACATCTGGATCATGGCAAGGTGGTGGAAAATCTCAATAAAGATATCACTGTCTTACTGGCTGAACTATAAAATATTACATTAGAATCCCCTCTTCTACAAAAAATACAAAAGAAATCACAAAAAATAAATGACATTCTTAATTATACATACAATACCTTTTAGGAGGTCTATTTCCATGATTTCACTGGTTGGATTTATGTTCCCCCTTCTATCCATACCAAGATTGTTAAAACATGTTATGATGACCCCCTGGGGGGTCATAATGGGCAAGCCCACACTTATCATACTATAAACTGTTTCTTTATATGGTTACAAATGCAGAAAGATATCATATCTTATATAAACCACTGCTATGTGTGTGCCCTCATGAAGGGATCATCAAAAGCACCAGCAGAAAAAGTTCTACTCCTCCCAGTGATCAATTACCCATGGGAAGACATATCTATAGATTTTGTTACTGGACTTCCCAAAGTTAATAGGGTTGATTCCATCTGCATTATCATTGATCAATTCTTGAAAGAAGTTATTTATGTACCATGTTCAAAAACCATTTCCTCACTAGATTTAGCTAAAATATTCTGTGATCACATGTGGTTATAACATGGTATCCCTTGTATGATAGTATTGGATAGGGGCCCACAGTTCATGTCTACCTTTATGACTGAACTTTGTAAACTATTAGGCATTGAGCAAAAGCTCTCCATGGCATATCATCTGCAAATGGACAAACAAATAGAACAGATCAATCAGGAAATGGAACAGTATCTGCAAGCATATGTGGCCAAGAGACAGGACCAATGGCCTGAGTTCATCAAGCTTGCACAGTTCCACCACAACAACTCCTTTACCTCTGCCACTGGATCATTCCTGTTTGCAGTCACTTAGAACTACTCCCCATACATGGGTTGTAAGGGTTCCTCTGACACACTAGCAGGAAGCTTCCACCAAGTCACTGGTTGGGCACATGAGGAAATCCAGCAAGCACTGAAAAGAGCTTGTGAACAGATAAAGTGGAATCTGCTTGCTCTGATACCCCCAAGTATGTTCCTGGTGATAAGGTGTGGCTCAGTACAGATAACTTAAAATTGCTGTACACTGCTCATAAATTAATGCAATGGTGGCTTGGACCATATGAAATAATCTGGATTCTCCCTAATGCAGTTGAACTGTGTTGTAGAACTGATATTTAGTGAGTTACTGAGGATAGATTACATAATCAAAACATAGACATTACAGAGTTACTTACTCCATTGCACCTCAGTTCAGTACTTTTACTGAAAACTGAGGTGAGACATTCAAGATTAGCTACACATTCATTTAGCTCACTAATTCTTCTTAGAATAACTTGTCCACTTATTAGGCTGGTTAATATACAGTCCAGTACTTTTACTAAAGACTAAGAATAACTTGTCCACTCATTAGCTACTACCTAAACCTTGGAACAAAAGGTTATGAGCCCTGCACTCTGAAAACCTTACTACAAAATGCCTTCTACTTCAGTCTCAGCAAACATTCCTTCATATCAGTCAATCTCATCTGCTAGCAAAATGAGCCAAGGCTTAAGTCATCTATATGATATCTCATTCCTTGAGAATGATGGAACAAATTTCCAGATGTGGAAATTCCATGTCTCAATGGTCCTTGACATCCAAGAACTAATGGGAGTGACAGACAGATCTGAGAAAAAACCTGATGGGTCCAACCCATTAATGCTATCTGACTGGTTAAGCCAAGACAAGGAAGCCTGTGCACAGATCACTTTTACCTTGAAGAATGAATCACTAAATGGTGTCCTATACTCTACAATGGCTGAAGAAATATTGAAAAAGCTAAACAAGCACTATGAGGGCAAAGGTCACCAGATCATTGCATACTTAATTGGCAAACTCTCCTGTGGCACCCTATCTGATGAGTCCAAGATGGAACCACAGCTTAACATGATGTAACAGAAGGCCTACATGCTAAAATCACTAGGTCAGCCTCTTGATGATACACTCATTGTGATTACCGTTGTGATATCACTTCCTACCTTGTATTTAACACTCTGAACTATCCTGATATCCTTCACTGACAAACTCTCCATTGACTCTGTGGTCTCACAGACCTTAGTAGAAGAGAAGTCTAGAAAGGCTATACAGTCAGCTCTTCTTGCAAAAGGACCTACTACAAAAATGAATGACAAGTCAAAGGAGAAGGGAAAGGAGAAGCTGAAAGGCAAGAAAAAGAGGAAGAAGTGCAAAGACTGTGGAAACTACCATGGTGGAAAATGTTCAAAGAAGATAGCTGACAATGCAGTGAAAAATGCCTCAGCAACCCCAACAACTGAGAAAGATAAACTAAAAGATTCAAAGGAGAAACCAGAACTAGCAGCTTGCATTGTGAAAATAGATTCACAAACATACCACTACAGTTATTCATAGCAGAGCAGCTGGTGACTGACAAAAACTCTCCATTTGAATGGATAATTGACTTGGGCACATCTACCAACATGAGCTCACAATGCTCTTGGTTTATGACTTTCCAGCCCTTGATACTGCTACAACCCATTATCATTGGAGACAGACACTCTATATATGCAACAGGCATAGGATGAATCTGCATAAATGTCAATATCACCAAAAGATGCAAGAGATGATTCTTGAGAACATTTAATATATCCCAAAGCTAAATGAGCAATCTATTGTCAGTACTGTGTCTAACCAATAAAGGTTACAATGTATCCTTTTGCAACACTCTATGTTGTATCTCCAAAGAGAGCACTTTTGCAGCACTCAGGCAGAAACAAGATTCCTGATATATTCTCCATGCTACTCCACAAGTATATGAGATAGCTTGAATTCTCTACAGTTTCTCACCATACCTTAATCTGAATACATTGTTCAAGGCAAACATGGCAAAAGTGATTGCTTTGAAGACCTCAATAGACACTTGGCACTGGCAATTAGGCCATATAGCATTCAAATCCATCCAAAAACTGTTCCAAAAGGAAATTGTTAGTGGGATAGAGCTAATAGGTCCTGCTATGCATAATGAAATTTGCAAGCCATGTCTCAAAGGCAAGCAACATCACAGCCTGATTACTGAGGAGTCAATGGTAATTGTTATATCTGCTCCAAACTCTGGTCTTCTGGTTTCCTCACCCCTTCTCTGTCTCTCTGCAATCCAGACTTCATATCTCTGTACCCAGACTCCTTCCTTTCCTCTCAGACTTTCATAGTTACTATATTTAGTATTCCCATTGTTCCCCCTCAACCCTTCATTTCTTCCTTGACTCTTCATTCTTACCATAGACCCTTCGCCACATCATATGCCTCCTCCTATATATGTTCTCCATCTTCAAATGCTTCTCTTTACCTGAGGTACCTTACCATATGCTCCTCCATTCTTCTGTCTGAACTCTGATCAGACTTTAAGTATATAAGTCTTGCAGGGTTTGTTGACCCTCCGCTGTTTCAAAATCAACAGGAACATGCTAATATAAAACTGTTTTGGTGAGTAATTACCATTTCCATTGCTTGCAACTCACATTTGGGTGCACCAGATTCATTGTTCATGCCAATGCTCCATTCAGCACATCTGAGAATTGGTTTTTTCGGCATTTTCTTGACGAAATTCGGCCATCTTATATCCCCCCCTCTCGCTATGTTCTCTCACACTTGATAATGGATTCAGAGCTGGCATGGGTACAACTCGAGGAAATCACTCGCCTTAAAAGCCGAAAAAGGCTTACATTGCTTCTAGATGGATGGGAGGATTTGCTAAAACGTAGTCTATACGGTATTCTGGTTGCGGAGGTTAATCAGTATCCGATTGTGCTTAGTCTTCAAGACATGTCAGGCCGACAAGGATCTGCAGATGGTTTAGTTGAGGTAGCACAGCGGGCGCTAGGAACGATGGATATTGCAGATGCAAAGAACCTTGTTGCTACAACTACCGATAACCCAACTGTTATGCAAGCATTCCGATGAAAATTCAAGGGAATATTTTACTGGGTTCTTGTACGTTATAATACTCATATATTAGTGTTCATTTATTTATTTCACCAAGACATTTCCCTGCTTTTTGCATGGGGTCAACACGATTATTGGGGAAATCTGTTCATTCCCTTGGATGAAGCAAAATATCACAAAAGCTACAAGGATCGTGATATTCTTTAATAACTCTCACTACTGGGGTGGCCAGTTAAAGGAGGAAGCCATAAAGCATAAGGTCACCCGAACATTAAAACAGAATTGTGAGTCACGCTGGTATGCATTGATCTTGCAGGCAACGAGCATGCTTAATCACTGGTATGAATTTATGGTTTATTTATTTATTTTAATAACTAAAGTAGGACTAGCCAACCACTTACAATTACTTGCACCCACCCAGATGCTATGCATCAGACTGATGGGCTTTCCAGTATCACATCCGATGTGATCAATATCATTGTCCGTGATGATGAATTCTGGCCTGTGATGGAGCAACTCATCAAAGTTTGCAAGCCCTTGGTTGATACCATTGGAAACTGCAAGACACGAGATGCATCACTTGCATCCTGCATGCTAGAGCTTATCCGAGCTGCACGAAAAATGTCACAGATTCCACTTGATCAGCATGACAATAGTGGATTCTGGATACATTCGAAGCAAGTTTTCAACCGTCACTTTCATGCCATGAATACTGATCATCACTCGCTTGCACTGTACCTTCACCCAATGTGTCACAAGCTGGCAACATCACAGGTTGCCAATGGCCGCAACTTTGAATTCCTGGTCATGGTCGCACTCTCGATTGCATAACAGTGGCGATGGGAGGAAGCTGAGGCAAAGGCACTTGTTGGTGATCTCAAGGAATATCACTGGTGTACTGGAGTGTTTGTCAGTGGACAAGCAGACGTGCTCACATGGTGGGAATAGCTCCCTATCAAAGCATCGGAATGTCCACTCAAGGCGATGGCTGTTATTCTTCACTCGGTCATTCCACATGCCACAGATGTTGAATGGTACTTTTCTGGTTTTGGAGGAACTCAGTCAGTCAAGCGATACAACCTCACAGTTGACACTTTCAAAGGACTGAGCAAGCTGCGGTCAAGCTATGCTCACCATTTGTACAAGATGGATCGTGCAGCTGGCAAGTCAGTGCACCGGAAGCATGCACACATGCACACACAGCCCAAGCCTGGCATAGACATTTCACTCGCTGACGACTTAGCAAGAAACTTCACATGGGTTCCACCACTTACAACACAGTCCAATTCAGACATGGACACCTTGGACTATTTTGCTGGCCCTGAGATGGTGACTGATGAAGAGCTGAGCAGTGCATTTGATGCCCTCAATCGTGAAAAGCAGGAAGTGGCACTCCACACGCATGCTGAGTCATATCTCAGCACCCAGGTCACAGTTGATCCAGAGCTTGAACTCGATGGGAATAAAGTACTGGATGGCCAAGTTTATAGCTGGAAGGAACTTGAAATCGTTGACAAAGGTTCATCACCAACAGGATTCACAGAGGATATTTCTGTATTGGATAAGTTGGGAGATGGTCGATGGGATATTCAGGCCGTGCTATCATCACAAGGTGTCACATTCTAATGGTAACTGGTGACCGGTGACCAGCAGATGGGCACGGTTGCTTGTACCTACGAAACACCACTATATATTCTGCCGAGATCTGCCAATCTGCCATCTGCCGTTCTGCCATTTCACCAGCAGACTCTGCCTCAAAACAATTCTGCCCACAACACTAGCAATGACATTCATTTTATCAGGACCCAGGATAGGCATTGTGACATTTGTATCATTACATTCAAGCATCAGCATGCTATCTGCCCTATTTTTTGTGCCCACACAATATCACATCTGTATCTGATACCAGCTCTAATATCTGTCGCTATTAATCTATCCATATCATCAATCACCCAGAATCCAGTTTGGTACCCTCATCTATCACTACCATCAGTTATTGCATATCCATCTACAACATCCCTGGTTTCAAGTCCACAATCATATTTTGTCATTTGTTTTGCTCATCTGCACACCTTCATCACCCATATCACATTCACAGCAGATCACCTTGCCTTGCTTTGCTTCTCCCCTGTTGCCATCTGAAATCCAGTTGTGTCATCCATCACATCCAGTTACATAGCCACCATGGATACCATGGCCAGTTCTTTCAGTATCTGTCTCAGATAGAGATGCAGTCATGGATGTTGATCCAGATGTCTTCAGTCTGGTTGAATGTGAGTGTCATCCAATCCATTCAGAGAGTCTGAAGCACATCATGTATAGGAAGTATCTAGCTGAGGTATTGCAGACTTTCCAGAGAGACCATCACATAGCTTCATCTCCACTCCCTATCATGTTAGTATTTAAGCAGGTATCCATTCCATCATCCTCAAGCAGTGCTGAGTTATTATGAGTTACTGACCAAATTTCATCTTCCTCACCCATATCTGTGGAATCCCTCATTTCCCCATTGTTGTCGCCATCTCTATCTGAACTGTTATCTGTCATGTTGGACAACCCCTTATTGTCATCTGCTGTGTCAGACTTCATTTCATCCCCCTCTTTGTCTGTTTTTGCTGACCTTCTCCCATTATTGTCCTTTGTATCTTGAATCTGGGCTGTTGCCCCAATCCATGTTGTCATCCACTATGTTAGATACAGTGACTCACAAAATTGTCCCAATGTTTCGCATATTTTGATTGTTTATTAAATAACTTCTGAACACAAACAGATATCAACAAAGTGTCAGTGTATGAATGGAACTACCGACTCAGGGCTAACTACCGGTAAAAGAATTATGTAATTCGGATCAGAAACCATGGAGATATATACAATTCAAAACTGACACTTATTGGGACAATTATGTGAGTGTGTTTCAGATATATCAGAATCTGATGCTCCACCATTTCTATGGTAACCAACTGTCAATATATTGTTACTATGGTGATGTTACCTGTCATGGGACCTATAGTTGAGCTATTTAAGTAGGACTCATATTCCCAGAATCTCATCATCTCACAATGCGCTCTATCTCCTCTGCTCAAAAGGAAAATATCCTTTCTCTTGCTTCTAATGGCTATTCTACTCGTCAAATTGCCTCAAAATCTGGTATTGGCAAATCTACTGTGTCCAGGGTACTCCAGGATATCCTTCCCAACCGATTGGTTCCTTCTTCTGGACGTCCTTCAAAGCTTTCTTCTCGCTCTCAGCAGTCTATTCTCACTCAAATCACTACTGGCAAGGCTTCTAATGCTGTTCAGGCCACCAAACACATCAATGCCATTATCAGCAGCCCAGTCTCCTCAGAAACAGTC
>JBBPTJ010000199.1:0-19584 GCA_038094035.1 Pulveroboletus aff. ridleyi
AAAGGGTAATATGCAACTGTAGGAGGCTGCTGGCTTCTACACCTGCATATCTCCTTTAAAAAGAGGTTCTCACTCAACAGAAGGACTGGGTTGTGGTTGCTCAGGCTGTGGATTTACTATATTGTGCTATCATGTAGCACACTCAATGTTCTTAACTTACTCCATAGGGTGTCAGTCATCACTATACACATTGTCTGGCCTTTTGGGCACATGATGTTCATGCTGGGGGCATACTGGGAATGGGTTAGGATTAGAAGGGTGTTGTCCCTTCTTGGGTTGTCAAGGTGGTGGTGGAGGGTCATGTCAAGGAAAAGGCATTCTTGGAGGTGAAGGTGGAGGACTAGAAGGTGGAACTGGGAGAGGAGTTGAGAGACAATGAGAATGAGAATGATGGGAGTTGTCCTTAGTTCTAAAGGGAGGAGGAACCTCTACAGGCTCAAACTCTTCAACCTTGGGAACAGGGTCTAGTACAGCAGGTTGTCTGCAGAGTGCAGTATTGCACTCAGGAAATCATGTTTCATCAAATAGAGCATGCACAGAAGCAAAGATGACATTATTGGGAGAGTGCATAAAGATAAAATTGCTTTTGTGTCCAGGAGTGATACCTAGGTACACCATCAGCTCTGAATTAGGGGCCATCTTGTTGGTGCACACATCCTGAGGGATGAATACATATGCTGCACATTCAAACATGCACAAGTGGCTAATGTCAGGCTTATTCTTGTAGAGGAGTTCATAGGGGGTATGCCAGTTATGTCAGTGAAGCAGTGTCCTATTGTACAGATGGCACACATGGGCCATTGAGAATTCCCATCAACTGTCTGGAATGAAAGCCTCAAGGCATATAGCTTCAGACTTATCCATGGAGGTGTGCATAAGCATTTTGCACAACCATTTTGTTGGGATACATGTGGAGTGCTCTGGAATACATATATCCCATTGTCAGCTAGGAGCTTGTTAAAAGCATTCAACTTGTACTCTCCCCCTGCATCAGACATCCATCCTTTTATTGTTGTATTGAATTGTATCTGATGTAGGAGGTCGAATCCTCCTATGATTGCAAACCTCCTCTTTTCATCCATTGCAAGAGTCCATTCAAGCATCTGTAGCATCCATTGTCCATCCAGGTAGGTCTTTTTCATCCTCTGTTCATATCTTCATTCATTCAGACTAGTTTGTACAATCTGGTACCAGATTCGTTTTATCCAGACCAGATTATTTTAGCTTACATACCCACTGGGTGCTGTTTGGCCCCAGATTAGTTAGATCTTGTAGATAGAAGTCCATAGGTATTCCCAGGACTATAAAATGGGTGTATCACACCTCAGAATATATCTTTTTCACATCCCCCATTTTCTATCCTTTAGTCTGAGGGCCAGTTGCCTAGGTCCTCACTCACTTGAGCATGTTTCTACTATCCCCCTCCCTTGGGTCAAGTTTATACTCACACCCTTTTCTTATATCTGATCCTTATCCACTCCAGATAGGATCTGTGTTTTACAACTGGAGCCCACCACAAGGGAGGGTGTTGTACAGTGGAACACAGAGCCTGAGGGACTGCTCATGGCCTAGTGTCTGTCATTTTTCTTCTGATTTAACCCTTTTTTTCTGTCTGCCACCTATTCTATCCCTTTTGCTTCTTATCTACCCCTGAGTCCCTCATTTGCCATTTTATCATCATCTATTTTATCATCATCCATTTCATTGCTATTGATTCCCTTTCCAGTTCATTCCCATGTACCCCTGTCATTCTGTATTCAGAGCACCCATGGCACCTGCCCATCCCATACTCTTGGCCCATTACATCAGCATGCCAACCACCTTCATCCAACCCTGCTGAAACACCCCTGAGGCCCCTCAATTTGACACAAGCAGACCATGACAACTACCTGGATTCCTTTACAACATTTCTGCACTTGGAGACACCCTCAGATATGACCATGCACAGAAGATCAAACTTGCCATCTACTATGCTGATCTTGATGATATGGAATTCTGGGAATCTCTCCCAGAAGCATTGAATCTGGTTCTGGATTGGGAGGCCTTTGTCACTGAAGTCAAGAGGCACTATCCCAGATGTGAGGGACCAGCTAGGTACAGCTGAGTGGATCTTCTCGCAGTCACAGAGCAGTTCAGATCAAGGCTGATTCATTCTCTTGACAACCTTGGGGCATATTACAGGCAGTTCCTCAAAGTCACCAATCTGCTTGTATTGACCCAGAAGCTGTCTGACCTAGACTATGATGCATTGTTTATAGCTGGCTTCCCACAAGAGGTTGAATTCCAGGTCCAGAAATGCCTAGAGATTGTCCAGCCACATCTTCACCCAGAAGACATATACCCACTCTCAGATGTCATGGAGGCAGCTACATTTCTCCTGTCAAGGATTTAGAATCCAGTTTTGCACCCTCATCAGGCAACACCATCAGTCATTGTGTATCCATCAGAATCATCTGCAGCATTGAGTGCTCCATTGTATCCAGATCCATCACCATCCCTGGTCACCCATGTTCAGCTGCTGATACCACCTGTGCTGCGCTTCCCATCCATTCAGATGCCTATCTGGATGCCCTCATCACCCATGGCACATCAGCCATCAATATCACCACCTTGGGTTGCCCCTGCCTTGTCACAGCCATGTCACCACCTGAATCCAGTTACACAGCCACCATGGATATCACGCCCAGTGTTACATATCACCTTTGGTCCCCTTTCCTTTTCTCATCATATGACTGATCACATGATTGGGCCTAGACCATGACATCATATGATGTCACACCTTATGGCCTATACGCCCTTTTAATCTCTGTTGACCCTGATGGGAACTCTCTCACGACTGTGTAATCTATATAGCCATGTATAGTAGTTTATTCCATGGACCCTATGGTCCATGCACTGTCCTTCATAGTATATAAAACCAGGTGTCCCAGCTGGCATCCCCAGCTTTGACCACCTGTTGTCCTCAGATAATAGTGTGAGCTTGATCCTGCCTTTTCATCCTCCTTCTCACCAGGCTCATAGTAGTCTGTTAAAGCCAAGCCCAGTGGTGCTGATGTAACCCGTTCATAACACTTGGTCAAAGCTATCTACATTGCCCTCAGAAGAACATGCCATCTTTTTGGTGAAGATATTGAGATCAGGTGCATAGTCCCCATCAGAAAACTAGGATCAAGAATGAAACAAAGTCTGTTGTTAATGGCTGCCAGTGCCCAGGCATAAGGGACATTGTGTAGTGGTTCCACGTGACAGACCAGGGCATATCACCCATAACAGATTGCATACATGGTCGTCCGCTGTATAAATCAGGATAAAGTTGCTTTTGTTGATAGTGCACTATGACATAATCCCTGTGGTTTGGGGTTACCAGGTTTACAGAACACCTGTGACATCCATCGTCAGTGCATGATACACATACAACACACCTTGTTATCGAGGTTCTACCCCTTTAATGGAACTTACACTGTCCATATCAAATTGTTGAAGAAGACCAACTGCTATTGAATCCCTCCCCCAAGCTATCACCCAACAATCACCCCCCCAAGTGTCCCCAGACATCTGTTGAAAGATACTGGTGAGTAAGAACTGACACTATACCAAGATTTCCAAATCAGGAACCCCAGTGTTTGGTTCTCTGGAACAGACACCTGCACTGCTTTGCAGATCTCCCTCTTTTGAGGGGCTGCTTGAAACACTCCCATTGGTCGAACCCACTCCATACCGACTTTGCTTTAAAAACTGCCAACCTCAGCCTCCCCCCCCAGAAGAAGAAACCCTGATGTTGTCATCATCATTAAACAACAATGAATTGAAGGCACTCTTTGCAGCCCTTCTTAAAGAAAAAGAAGACTCCCTGGCAACTATTGCCAAAAAGGTCACCAATCCTGGAAAATGGAATGGTGACAGAAAGACCTTCTGTAACTGGATAATGGGTCTAAAAGTATGGGTCTCCCTTCAAAAATGGGAAACAAACAAACTCCACACTGTCGCAGTGCTTTCTTGGATGAATGGTGATGCAGCTGCTTATGCACACCTCCAACTTGAGGAGTTCGTTGATGGAGAAGAAGAAGACATCCTGGGCTGTGATAGTAAAAGCTTAGGCTATCCAAAGGGTGATGATGCATGGCCCAACTGGAATCTGCTCCAAAAGAAAATTCAGGAGCACTTCCAGATTGACATGCTCACCCACAAGTTCCTACAGGCGCTCACCTGCCTAAAGCAAAGTGGTGGCCAAATAGACATATTCTTGTAAAAGTTCGAAGTCTTATTCAAGGAAGCTGAGATTGACAACAGTCATGGCATAGAAATTCTCAAGCAAGCAGTGGACGCTCGCATGTACATACAGGTCCACCTACATATGTCGGTAGAAAATGACATTTATGAATTGATCGACACATACCACAAAGTTGGTCGATTTTTTGAGTCTGCAGAAATAGAATGCAGATTCCAACCAAGGTGCTTCAGTGGGGCGTAACACTACAATCTGCCCAAAGGATCACCACCTAACCAGTGGTTTACACAATACAGGACGCAATCTGGAAGGGGAGCTCCCATAGAGATTGGGGCAGTGCAGGGGCCCCTAGATTGTCATATCCGTCGAATCTGGAACTCCGGACTTAACTCCGGACAACTCCGGACACCTTTCCTGCGACCTCTGGTGCGTTCTTGATGAGCCCACACCCCTGACTGTTAGAATAGGCAACCGTGCGCGCAGCCACCCATCGGACTCGGTTGCAATGGTCCGTATCCTTTGTACAATACAGCTTTATGTTTTTCCCTTTCATATCCTTTGTCTCCCTTTCATCCCTTTCATCATGTCTTTGTGATCTCATGGTGGCATGAGCAGTATATAGTCTCTACGATAGCAGACTCGAACCTCAGTCCATTTGCCCTCGCAACAACTGAGGTAAGCCCGATATATGATACCGCATCATGGTCATACTTACGATGTACGATAGCTCCTTATCTCGCAGGTGATATATACAGAGTCCGTTTGCCCTCGCAACGACTGAGCTCCTTATCTCGCAGTCCTAAACCCCTTGTGGCATTGCTCATAGCCTTTCAGGTTATGAGCCCTGCGCTCCTCGCATAAAGAAACAAAGAAAGAATCGATCAGTACCTCATTACCATGTCTATGACAATCCTGCTAACCACCGATACTCTTCCCAACAACGTACCCAAGCTCGACATGAAAGGTACCAACTGGGCTATATTTGCTTTTCGCTTCCAGGTGGCTGTCGAGGTGAAAGAAATGTGGGGCCATTTTGATGGCGCAGCCACATCGCCAACGACCCAGACTCCTCCAACCACTGATGAGAAGGTCGAGGTGGATAAGTGGAAGAAAAATGAAGGAATATCGAAACACTTACTCACACAGTGCATCCCAGATTCCACTGCGCTAAAGGTGAAGAAGCTCGGTACTGTCGAGAAGATGTGGTCAGAAATCGTACATGAATATACAGAGAAAGGGACTTACGCGCAGACTGAGCTGTGGACTCAATTCCTCGAAATAAAGATGAGTAAGGGCGGAGATGTCCGTCAGTTTTTGGATGGCCTGCGAACCAAACAAGAGGAATTAGCCTCTGTTGGTGTCGACATCGATGAAAAGGATTACTGTCCACTATCATCTGTTCTCTTCCCAACTCACTTGCGAATTTCGCCTCTAGCCAGCTTGCCGCTGCTAGCCTGTATGCCACATCCAAAACCATTGAGCCAGATACCCTGATCTCACTTATCAGCGAGGAAGCAGATCGGCAGAAGACAAAATTTACTTCCCGTAGTGATGGGAAAGATCAAGACGAGGCGATGGCTGTTGTGCCACCCACCAGAGGGAGAGGACGAGGCTGAGGAAATCACTCTTATCGAGGAAATAAGCTGAAACGTTTGTGCTGGACCTGTGGGTCCGATCAGCATCTCACTGCACACCATGACAAGAAGGCAGCTGAGGCCTCCAAAGCAGGTAGCGCAAATGCAGCCATACCTGCTGATGACGAAGAAGATGGCATCTTCAGAGTATTTGATGATGATGAATCCCTACCCGACCTTGCGTCAGTAGAGTCAAGCAATGATGAAGACTCACAGGATTCCGATGATGACAAATCCCTCCCTGATCTCGCATCCATGGAGTCCAGTGATGATGAAGCCTCCCGAAATCTCGATGACGATGATGATTGGTTTTTTGTCGCTGATGAGGACGACCCTCAAGGGAACGTACAGGATGAGACCATGAACCTGATCGATACCTCCTTTGCCACTGATGACCATGCTATGGAAGCCAGCGACGACCAGAAACGAGCCTGCCATGTTGACCTATATGACTCTGGCACCACTCATCACATCACACCTGAGCAAGACCAACTACTAGATCTTAAACTGATCCCGCCCAAATCCTTCACTGCCGTGAACCGGCAGACTTTTGCTGCAACTGGGATTGGCGACCTGGTTATAGATATACCAAACGGGATGAATGTGTCAAAGCTGCGCTTGACGGAAGTGCTGTACTCACCTGAAGTTGGGTACACTCTGGTCTCTATCGGCTGGCTGGACGAAATGGGTCTTCACATGACTTTTGCCCAGGGATTTTGCACTATCCAAAGTGCTGACGGGGAAACCATCGGTCGCATACCCCGGTCTACCAAGGGATTATATCGTGTCGTCCACGATGACGACCATGCGGATGCTGTTGATGAGAGGATAACTGTTATGGGGTTACACCGCCGACTTGGCCACATTGCACCATCCACGGCCTGAGAGCTAGCTGAAAAAGGTCTCGTTACCAGTCTGAAGTATTGCCCAGATGCCACTGAGACTACTCACTGCAAGGCATGCCTTTATGGGAAAGCGACGTGCAAACCCATTGCAAAAGTGCGCCAGGGGCCACATGCTGAGCATCTCAGCGATATTGTCTATTCTGATGTCTGGGGACCGGCTCCTCTTGTGACAATTGGTGGGCGATGCTACTACGTTACGTTTACAAACGATCACTCCCGGTTGACACACATTTACCTCCTGCGTCGCAAGAGCGACACCTTCTCAGCCTACCAAGGCTTTGAGGCCTGGCTCAACCACCAACTCGCTGCAAAAGTAAAGATGCTCCATTCAGATCGTGGAGGGGAGTACCAAGGCAAAGAGTTTGTTGCCTACCTGAAGGAACACGGCACTGTGCAACGTTTTACTGCGCATGACACCCCTCAGCACAACGGTGTTGCTGAGTGGCTGAACTGTACCATTTTGGAATGGGTGCACACACTTCTCCATGTGAGCGGTTTGCCGAAACATCTGTGGGGCGAGGCAGCTTGTCATGTCGTGTGGTTGAAGAATTACTTACCTACCAAGGATTTGAATGGCAAGTCGCCCTACGAGGTTGCCATGGGACGGCCAGCCGATCTACAGGGAGTGCATGAGTGGGGATCACTTGTGTATATGCACACCGGTCGTGGTAACAAGTTGGGTGGGCGAGTTGAGACCGGTTGTTGGATCGGGTTGGACGACAAGATGGAGTATGCCGCCTGCGTCTACTGGCCTGCCACACGCTCCGTTACCATTGAGCGCAATGTCTTCTTTGACCCTGCGCCGACTGCTGTTGAGGGGGAGCAGGACGTGGATGTTTTTGTTGACACTGGCACTCTAGCACAGCAACCCGAAATCGGCAATCACACACAGCCATCGATCGGTGGCACCACCATTCCCCATGCCACACCACCAGCTCCTCAGCACATGACACAAATTGACACACCACCCACATTGCCCCCTGACGCACCAGAACCACGCTCCCAATGCATACACAAACCGAGTCAACGTGTCCTCAATATTATCAACGGCAATGCCTCCTCTACCATCATTCCCTGCAGCATACAAGTCCCCCTACCAAACAACCCGTTACCAGTACCTGCCAATCCACCTATTCCCGAAGCAAACGAGACAGCGGATATGGCACATGACGACAGGTACAGCCAAGATTACGATGAGCGAGAACTAACTATGCTCGTTGACCAAGGGACCACTGCCACAGAAGCGCTAGAACCATCAACCCTCAGTGACACACGATGCCACTCTGACTGGCCACAATGGGAATGTGGAATTTGAGAAGAGCTAGAAATGCTCAGTCATGTGTGCACCTGGGATCTCATTGATCTCCCGCCTGGTGCGAACCTTATAGGTTCCAAATGGGTTTTCCGTGCCAAAAAGGATGCAGCCGGGCACATCGTATGTCACAAGGCCCGTCTCGTCACTCAGGGTTTTTCACAGGTACCTGGAGTTGACTACTTCAACACATATGCACCAGTCGCCAAGCTGGCATCAATTCATACTGTCCTCGCCCTTGCCACTTGTCAGGACCTTGAATTACATCAGGTAGATATAAAGGGCACGTATCTAAACGGAAAATTACAAGACGACGAAGTAATATACATGCGTCAGCCACCTGGTTACGCGGACCCTGACCATCTGCGTCGTGTCTGCCATTTACGGAAAACGTTGTATGGGCTAAAGCAGAGCGGGCGACACTGGTACCAGCGGTTAGTTGAGATACTGGTTACTGAAATGGGTTTTCGACAGTGTGATGTGGATCAGGCCGTTTTCATCAAACGGACTGACGATGGACTCACCATCATTGTCGTCCACGTCGATGACTGCACCATCGCCGCCACCTCGACTGAGCTAATCGCTCTCATAAAAACCCACCTGAACCGCTTTGTCGAAGTTACGGACCTCAGCGAGCTTCATTGGCTCCTGGGAATTGAAGTCACATGCAACCACAACACCCGCACGCTTGCGCTCTCCCAAACCACATACATTGAGTCAATCCTCTGTCGTTTTAACTTCGACGAGTTGAAGCCAATCTCGATGCCCATGGACCCGAGCACCAAACACAGCATCACCCAATCCCCATTGACTGCTGCAGAGCATGGGGCCATGCGCCACATACTGTATCAGGAGGCCGTTGGTTCGCTTATGGATGCTGCCCTAGGCATGCAACCAGACATCGCCTACGCTGTCATGCAGGTATCTCGTTTCTCGTCAAACTACGGTCAGCCGCATTGGGACGCAGTAAAACACGTCTACCGCTACTTATCTGGCATGAAGGGACTCAAACTGACGTATGGAGGGGGAGTGCAGCCACTCATTGGGTATACTGACGCAGATGGCAGTGTGATCGAAGATTGGCGCACTGTCTCAGGTTATGCTTTCCTGATTGATGGAGGGGCCATTTTGTGGAGCTCGAAGAGACAGGAGATCATATCGCTCTCTACCACCGAGAGCGAGTACATTGGTGCAACCCATGCTGCGAAGGAGGCCCTTTGGCTGCATTCCCTTATCGCTGACACGTTCACCCTGCTCACTGATCTGACTACTCTTTTCTCAGACAATCAGTTGGCCATCATGCTCGTGAAGGATCACCAGTATCACACACGTACCAAGCACATCGATGTGTGCTTTCATTTCATTCGCTGGGTCATCGACGATGGCAAGATCCAACTCATATTTTGTCCCACGGGTGACATGGTCGCCAACGTTTTCACCAAGGCACTCCCGTCACCCAAGGTCAAACACTTCACCACCAAACTTGGACTTCGCGTTGGTTGAGGGGGAGTGTTAGAATAGGCAACCACACGCGCAGCCACCCATCGGACTTGGTTGCAACAGTCCGTATCCTTTGTACGATACAGCTTTATGTTTTTCCCTTTCATATCCTTTGTCTCCCTTTCATCCCTTTCATCATGTCTTTGTGATCTCATGGTGGCACGAGTGGTATATAGTCTCTATGATAGCAGACTCGAACCTCAGTCCATTTGCCCTCACAACAACTGAGGTAAGCCCGATATATGATACCACATCATGGTCATACTTACGATGTATGATAGCTCCTTATCTCGCAGGTGATATATACAGAGTCCGTTTGCCCTCGCAACGACTGAGCTCCTTATCTCGCAGTCCTAAACCCCTCGTGGCATCGCTCGTAGCCTTTCACTGACACCCCTGACCCTTTCTATTTAGTATTCCTTGTTCTTAGTGCCACGTTCCATTCTTCGCTTATAGTACATAGCCACTAGCTTCATCCCAGTTCACCCTCTGTCCCTGTGCTTGCTTAGGAGCATAGCTCTGGTACACTTAGCATCTGCACTCCAGACTATTAGTAAGATCTCAGTTCTACTCCCGTATATAAAGTCCCTGCACTTGTAGTGGATACTCCAGTTTGAATATCGACTTGAACAGTCTCCCAAGCTCACTCTGACCCCCTTGAGTCCCTAAGACTCTCTTCTGAACCATCCTTGGCCTTCGTTGCTTGCAACAAGGTCAATCCGACTTCTTCCGCCCATTCCAAAATTATAGGACATCCCGGAGTTGTGACAAGGGCACACCACATACAGTGAAGCCAAGTCCTGCTCGGACTCTGGAGTTCCGGAGTTACCTCCTGGAGGCCCTGGTTCTAACACAGATACCCACACCTGCTTTAACTGTGGCAAGCCAGGCCACATTCGAAGAGACTGCTGGCTCCCTAGAAAGCCATATAATCTGGCACAAGGAAATAACTGGGTGCTGGTTCAACAAATGTGCCAGGTTTGGGTACCCGATAAAGACAGGTATTACACTGAGACATGGGCAGTTGTCTCCAAAACTCCGCCCAAAACCAAAGCCTGCACAGTGGCAACCTCCTCCTCCCAATAGGAGTATATGTTGGATGAAGCTCATGCCTATTGGGCCAATGTCTTCAAGACAGAAGCTTGGACCAAGGTGGCCGAATCTTTAAAAGGAAGCAGCTAGTTGACAGTAGGGTGTCGCCTAGCAAGCTGGATAAAATCAACAAAAAAAGAATAAAATTAGAAAACATGAAAAAAATAGTTACCTCACATTTGGACTGTGGTTATCCCATTGAAAGTTATGTACAATCTGGTTTCAAGCTGACGAAAGCAGCATTATTTAATCATGTACCAGTAAGTAGACTGGACTCTGGGTGCACCAGTATGAGAGTGGTAGGTGTAGATAACTCGTTGACTATGCTCAAGGGAGAAATCCCTTTAGCTGGCACTGAGCCTGTAGCCAAACTCTCGGAGTGCACCGACAGAGATTTCCTGGTTCAGATGATCAGCCAGGTGCTGAAGTCTTTAATAGATTCTGATATGTCCATAGGGGGGTCTCTTCGGAGCTCAGTGCCGGACTATAACAATAGTGTGCTTAATTCCCTTTTTAAGTAAGAATTGGCTGACCTTAACCTTAACAAAATCCCTATGCAAGAAATGATCAGTGGTGGAGAATTTACAGTGGACATTACTGTCTCCTTCCACTCGAATAAGTGACAAAAAAATTATATACCAGTAAAAGCACTTATTGATAGCAGTGCCGTCAACACCTTCATTGATTGCAAATGGTGCACCAAAAACAATGTCAATCTTATACCCCTTCAGCAACAAATCCAAGTATTTAATGCCAACAGTACTCTAGGCAAGGCTGGAAAAGTAACTCATTGAGTAGAACTCATTGCAGCATTGCAGGATCATCATGAAAAGATCAATGCCTTCGTCATGGAACTAGGTTCCAACCAAATGATTATTGGCTACGACTGACTTGCCTGCCACAACCCTGACATCGACTGGGTCGAATGGAAGCTGGAATTCACACATTGCATGGAAGACTGTGACAACTGGAAAATGTTTATGCACCATTGCCTTACCATCAATGCCATCAAGGACAGTCTGACAAACAAAGTCCCAGTTGCCTATCACAATTTCCTTGACATTTTTTTGGAGCAGGAATCCAACTGCATGCCCTTGCAGAAGCACTGGGATCACACCATTGATCTCAAGCCCAACTTCGTTTCAAGGAAGAGGAAAGTTATCCCACTATCCGACACAGAGTTGGAAGAAGTATGGACTTTCATCGACAAGGAAGTCAAGAAGGGCTACCTTCACCTGAGCAAGTCTCCTCAAATATCCCCAGTATTCTTCATCCCAAAAAAGGATGGTAAAAAATGTCTCATTATGGACTACCAATATTTCAATGAAGGAACCATCAAAAACACATACCTCCTACCGCTAATATCATAGCTTATTGACCGCCTCAAAGGCACAGACATGTTCATAGCAATGGACCTACACTGGGGATACAACAATGTCCATATAAAAGAAGGCGACAAATGGAAAGCGGTGTTTGTAACACCAATTGGAACTTATGAGCCAATGGTCATGTACTTTGGACTTACTAACTCACCTTCTACCTTCCAGAACATGATGAACAATGTCTTCTCCAATCAATACGCATTCCTCATTATCTATATGGATGACATGATGATATTCACTAAAAAGAAAGCAAAAGAAGAACATGAAGTGCTAGTTCATGAAGTATTACAATGCCTCCAAGAAAATGATCTATATATTAAACTAGAAAAATGTGCATTCTCAAAAGACAAAGTCGAGTTCCTCGGAATGAACATATCCAAGGATGGCATTGAGATGCAAGAAAAGAAAACACAAGCCATAGCTGACTGGCCAGAACCAACTCACTTGAAGCAAGTCCAGGCATTCCTTGGCCTATGTAATTATTACCAAAAGTTCATTGACCAATTTGCCAAGATAGCACGACCCCTCAATGACCTCACTAAAAAAGACACCCCCTTCTGTTGGGGCGACAAAGAATGAGCTGCTTTTTCAAAGCCCTGCTATTAGCCTATCCAGATAGCTCACAGGCAATGCACATTGAAATGGATACATTGGACATTGCAATCAGAGCAATCCTCTAGCAGGAATGCGAAGATGGGCAATGGTGTCCTTGCACATTCTTATCTCACTCTTTCAACACCGCTAAATGAAACTACCCCATCTACAACAAAGAATTAATGGCAGTCATTTGGGTGCTAGAAGAGTGGTGACACTATCTTATCAGACAAGAATGTTTTGAGGTCTGGACAGACCATAAAAACCTGGAATATTGGAAAAAGCCACAAACCCTCTTGGGTTGACAAGAACACTAGTATGCCCTCCTCCAGGAATTCAACCTTGAATTTGTATATCGCCCCAGCTCCTTGAATCGTGCCGACCCCCTTTCCCACTGTCCTGACCATGGTGATGTGATCAAAAACCTTAATAAAGATGTCATGATTCTACTAGCCAATTTATTTATAAAAAATGTTACATTAGAGTCACTGCTTCTTCATAAAATACAAAAAGAATCAAAAAACATAAATGATGTCTTTAATTATACCTTTGATACCACTCGGGAGGTCTATCTCCACGATTTCACCAGCCGGATTTACATTCCACCTTCCATCCATGCCAAAATCCTTAAGATGTGCCATGACAATCCCCTGGGGGGTCACAATGGACAGGCATGCATGTACCATACAATAAACCATTTCTTTATTTGGCCGCAAATGCAGAAAGACATTATTTCTTATGTAAACCACTGCTACATGTGCGCCCTCACAAAGGATTTGTCTAAAGCACTAGCAGGAAAGATTCTTCCCCTCCCTGCAACTAGCCACCTGTGGGAAGACATTTCCATCGATTTTGTTACAGGATTCCCTACTATAAATGGACTGGACGCCATCTGTGTCATTGTTGATCAGTTCTCAAAAGAAGTTATTTACATACCATGTGCCAAGAGCACCTTCTCCCTTGACCTAGCTAAAATATTCCATGACTATGTATGGTCACATCATAAGATCTCCCAATCCATAGTATTGGATAGAGGGCCACAATTCATGTCTGCTTTCACAATGGAACTGTGTAAATTATTGGGTATTGAGCAGAAGCTCTCCACTGCCTACCATCTGCAAATGGATGGACAAATGGAGCAGGTCAACCAAGAAATGGAATAGTATTTGCAAGCATACGTGGCCAAGAGACAGGACAATTGGCCCGAATATGTGAAGCTCGCACAGTTCCATCATAACAACTCACTCACATCTGCCACTGGTACTACCCCATTCACTGTAACCTGCAACTACTCCCCCCAGATGGGGTTTGAGGGTGCTTCAGACTCCATGGCAGGAAGCTTCCACCAGACCACCAGTGCTGCACATCACAAGATTCAACAGGTGCTCAACCATGTCTGCGATTGGATGATCTTCCAAGCTGAAAAACAGTGATCCAATGCATCTGAATACTCACCCAGTGATCAGGTCTGGCTCAGCATGGACAACTTGAAGTTGCCATATACTGCCCATAAATTAACACAACAATGGCTCAGACCATTCGAGGTTATCTGCTGTCTCCCTAATGCAGTTGCATTGTGTCTCCCAAACATGTTCAAGATTCACCTAGTAGTGAACGTCTCAAAGGTGAAGCCTTACCAATCTCTGCTGCCTGGTCAGCTGATCTCTCACCCAGATGTGATTGAGGTCTCAGAAGAAGGTCACCCTGAGTATGAGGTCGAGATGGTTGTCACCTCCTGTTTGAAATGAGGGAAGTTGGAGTACCAGATATGCTGGAAGAGGTATGGGGAGACCAATGACACATGGGAACTGGCTTCCAATCTTGACAATGCATGTGATTCGGTCAACTCGTTCTATCATGATAACTCTTCCACCCATCACCCTCTCTGCCATATGTCCCTTTCTGATATGAATCAACTTTTCTCTGTTTATGGTCCCAAAGCTGGTACTCTGTTTGCAACAACTTGTCTGAAACTTGAGTTGTAGCAAAGGGGGGTAATGTTATGCACCACCTTCGGTCCCCTTTCCTTTTCTCATCATGTGACTGGTCACATGATCAGACCTAGACCATGACATCATATGACATCACACCTCATAGCCTATGTACCCTTTTAATCTCCATTGACCCTGATGGGAACTCTCTCACGACTGTGTAACCTATATAGCCATATATAGTAGTTTATCCCATGGACCCTATGGTCCGTGTGCTGTCCTTCATAGTATATAAAACCAGGTGTCCCAGCTGGCGTCCCCAGCTTTGACCACCTGTTGTCCTTGGATAATAGTGTGAGCTTGAGCCCACCTTTCCATCCTTCTCCTCACCAGGCTTGTAGTAGTCTGTTAAAGCCAAGACCAGTGGTGCTGACATAACCTGTTCATAACACCTGGTGCTGTCAGTATCCATTCCAGCTAGAGATGCCATCATGGACATCAACCCTGAGATGTTTAGCCCAGTTGAACAAGAGCCATGTCCAGTTTGCCTAGAGGACCCTGAGCAGATAGAATACAGGAAGTATTTGGCAGGGGTATTACAGACTTTCCAGGAACATTGTGTGATCACAGCATTACCACCATCCATCATGTCAGTGTTCAAGCAGGCTGCCATGGCAGATTCCATTCCATTTCCTTCATTATCTGTCTCTGATGACATTCCTTTATCATCATTACCTGTTATATCCAGTTCATTCCCTCCATCATTGTCACCATCCATATCCAGGCTGTTGCCTCAATTCATATCATCATCTGCCATGTTGGATTCCTCCCCATCACCCAAATCCGTCGTGCCAGATATCATCGTCATTCCTTCATTGTCTGTCTCTACTAACTACTCTCTTTCCTTATCTTCATCATCAGTCATATCCAGGCTGTTGCCCATATTCATATTGTCATCTGCTGTGCTGGATGATCCCCCATTGACTGAATCCATCATACTGGATCTCTCTCCTTTTTTATTGTCCATGTCTGCTGACCTTCCTCCCTCTGTCTTAGTCCCATCTCCCCATCCATTGATCCCACCACCCTTCTTGGGTGATTCTATTCTACTGTCCTCACAACAGGACATTTTTTGTTACCACCTGGTTGGTTAACCCAGTTTAATTTTTTCCCCTTCTATTTTGTCTTCTCTTCATCAGGCTTCTTTTGCCCCTTGTGATTTGAAACTGCCTATCTGGCCCTCCAATTGTGCTACAGGTTTTTATTCATATTTTGTCATTCCTCCCCCTCTCCCAGATTGCAATGCCTGGGAGGTTATCATTCATAGTTCCCTGGGGGGAGGTACTCACTATCCATTTCACCCCTGTTCTTTATTGTTTCATTTTTGCATTTTTATTGATTTCACTTCCATTATTTATACATCATTTTTTATCTTTATTCTGGATCATAGCAACTACCTGGAATCCATTCGTCATCAATCCAGTCTTGTCTGGTTTGGTTGGTTGCATTGCAGACATAGAAGGAAGAAGTAGATTGAGGAAGCCAAGTCAAGTTGGACACCCACAATCTCATTATGAACTCACTATGTATTACAGTGACCTCCAAAACTATTGCAATGTTTGGTGAATTTTCATTGTCTAAGATATAGAGCATGACAGTGTGGGAATCATGCTTAGTCATAGTGGGACTAAATATAGTGCATGCTCTTGGTTACATGATTGCCCCCTATGTCATGTGATTTAGCTTAGTGGCTGTGAAGATATGCCAATTTCAAAACAGCAATACCATTGCAATAGTTTTGCACCTTTTATAAAAAATATGAATTCTCATTGAAATCACATGATAATTTGGTAATTTTTAGTTATACAAATAAAGATAAACATATAAATATTATATCTGAATTGAAATAGCTCTTGCACATCTTTATTTCCAATCACATTATCATGAGATCCATTTCTCTTACTTAACAGAATACCATTCTCTCTATGCTTGATGCTGGTTACTCTCTTTTAGCCATTGCATCTGCAACTCATCTCTATGCTTCTACCACCTCCAGACTTCATTCCAAGGAGTGTTCTGAGCTTCAGAAATCTATTAGAGGTCATCCATCCAAGCTTTCCTCTGCTAGTATTTGTTATGGCACTTGTCTTATTTCTTCTGGAAAGGCAGAGAATGCTGTTTAGTCTTATCAATATTGTCAATACACCTCTCTCCACCACCACAGTATGCTAGCACTTGAAGAAGGCTGGTATGAAGGCTATGGTCAAGTCAAAACACTCTTTTCTTTCAGCAAAGCATTGCAAAGCTCATCTGAATTTTGCCTATGCTCATAAGGATTGGACTGTGGAGGATTGGAAGAAGGTGATATGGTCTGATGAACCTAAAATTAATCACCTAGGGTCAGATGGGCATAAATAGGTGTGGAAAAAGGCACGTGAGGGGCTCAATGATAGGGTGGTGCAAGGAATAGTCAAGTTTGGAGGTGGTTCCTTAATGATGTGGGGCTGTATGACTTGGCAGGGAGTTGGCTATGCTGCCAAGATTGATGGTAGGATGGATGGAGACCTTTACCTTCAATTTTTGAAGGATGAATTCCTGAATACCTTGGAGTATTATGGTCTTAATTCTTCTGACATTATCTTTCAGCAGGACAATGATCCTAAGTATACCTGCAGAAAGGTCAAGGAGTGGCTGGAAGAGCAGGATTTCAGGACTATGATATGGCCTGCACAGTCTCCTGACCTAAACTGCATTAAACATCTATGAATTTATCTGAAAAGAAGGCTAGCAGATCATAAAGACTCTCCTACTGGGATTCATGCATTGTGAAAAAGAATTCAGGAGGATTGGGAGAAAATACCACCTGAGGAGTGTCAGAAGTTGATTGAGAGTATGCCTAGGAGGGTTGAGGCAGTACTCAAGGCAAAGGGAGGCTATACCAAGTACTAATACATTCAAAATAGCAAAAGATGCAAAACTATTGCAATAGTACTACTGTTTTGAAATTGGCATATCTTCACAGCCACCAAGCCAAATCACATGACCTAGAGAAAAATCATGTAGCCAAGAGCATGCACTATATTTAGTCCCACTATGACTAAGCATGATTCCCACACTGTCATGCTCTATATCTTAGACAATGAAAATTCACTAAACATTGCAATAGTTTTGGAGGTTACTGTAGTTCCATCCCAGGTTTAGTCTGGTGACAATCTATTTCACCCTAGTGTTTGTGCAGCGTCATTATCTTGCACATACCACTAAGGAACATAACAGACTCTCAGATCATTGTTTAGTCGCACATCACATTCCTTCATTGTAAGCAAAACAAAAACATTTGTCCATTGTCCCATCCTCTCCATCTTGTACTCACCATAGTTAGATATTCACTTTCAATCACACCTTGAGACCAGTGCACTTCATCTGGTAGTCAGTTTCTTCAACCCAGTATCAATCCAGTACCCATTCATTTGGGATCTGGGCAGGTATAGACACAGTGAGTAGATTGATGAAGACAAGTTGGGCAGTACCCTGCATCTTGTTTTTTATTTTCAATTTACCATATATTGTTGCACTCGTTTACTTTTTGCTTTTTGTTCAGACCTCACCGAATTGGGCTCACATGGATATGGATCAGACATGGAATGGATTTGATGCAGATATGAGATGAGATACAAATTAATTACAATGACCCAGATTATCTACCATCTGCCCATTGCCACCTTCAGTAACAATAGCTCAGCCCTCACTTCTTCGAAGACCAATATGGACTTCTGTGCCTGCATGACAGACTGTTGCATCCTAGCTACTGCTTCTTGGACTTGGCCTTGGGCACGTAAGAACTTGTGTTCCAGGAGGGCTAGGGTCCTCAAACCTGCCTTGTGCACCTCCGGATCAACTTCACCTGTGTGTGGGCACCACTGGGTGTTGCCCAGCCCTGGCTTATTACCTTTTTTGTCTTTATGCTTGCTGTTGGATATCTCAATGATGTGAGCCAGCACCCAGATTTGACAAGGGTGGGTAGAAGCTTCTAGCATGAAGTCAGTTACATATACAGAACATGGATACCATTCACCTGGGGCTTTCCCCTTCCCCTTCTTCTCCTGGGGTGCCTCCTTCCACCTGCTCATCATCTTGGACACCTTTCCCCCACAACCCCCCAACTTCTCACACCTCACCTTGAGGGTCTGGCACTGATTGCAGATTTGGCCTTCATGGCCCTGGTACCAGATCTTCGCCTTAGTGCATTCACCACATGGCTTATCATAGGTGATGAAAGCACTGCTGGTCATGACCTTCTTCTGGATGGGCTCGTCGTCCTCACTCTTGCCATTCTCATCTTCATTGTCTGAAACAACCCGCTGCTGCTGATTTGATTTGTTAGTACAGGTACTCAGATATTAGATTTGTCACTCATCTTGGTTGGCTGAGACAGGATAACAATGATGGGAAGTAGCCTTTTTGCTCCCATATTCTTGCTTATCCCAGGAAGCAGATTTGCTTGACCTTGGGTGTAACAGCTGTTGGCTCAACTTCTTCCAGACCTCATACTGGTTCAATGTTTCTGGGGGACTGTGTTGCCTCATCCTGTAGCTGTTCCTGGAGGGCTGCCTCGTTCTTCCATCTTGTAGCAGTGGCATTAGATTCCTTGATGGTTTCAGCCATTCTAGTATTGAGGATGGTCTCAACACCAAGACAGTGCACATCTTGCAGGCACCTGAGAGCATGTTTCTATGACTGGTTAGTAATCAGTGGGAAGGCAAGAACTAGTTACATACTACCATGTTTCCCCATTCTATGACCCACATCTACTTCTCCTCCAGTTTCTCCTTGTCATCTGGTATTGTCTTAGCAATGATTTAGATTGACTTGCTAGCCACCTTGAGATTGGCTCGGGTGTGTGCCTGCACATTGTCTTGGGCTGGTTGCAACAGGAATGTGAGGATATTTTCAGTGTCAGACATCATTGCAGGTTGTGAGGGGAGAGGAAGTGTAGAGAGTAGAGA